>WBMY01014432.1:1177952-1314005 GCA_013397315.1 Donacobius atricapilla
GTTTTTTTGGCTTTTTTTTTTTTTTTTTTTAATCCTGGTTAAGTTTTGTACATGTATTGCTTTTTTAGATTGAGTTTTTAAAAGTTTAATTTTTTGGTGGTCAGAATTCTTGCTGTCTAGAGGGACATGTTCCTAGAGTAAAAACCTGAATTCCTCGAACTGAGTGTCCTTAAGTCTGATAAAGCTGATGCTCAGCAAAAGTTTGTCTGTCTGATAAGTTAGTGAAGTAGAATCTTTCCTACCAGATGGTGTGTGGTATGCTTCTCTAGGTATAAATGCCTTTTTTAGATTTTGTTGATGTCTAAACTATAGTATGACGTGCACAGCTACTAGAACCTCACTCTTGCTGGTGATATAAATATAGCTTTTGATTTCCTAGTTAATATAACACAAGACAGTGTTTTTGGGCCCATCTTTTGGGCCCTTCTGAGTCAGTCTGATGAAATTTGCGAACGTTGCTGAGATAGAATTCTTTGAAATTCTTTCAAAATTACCTTCTAAGCACAATATTCTCTAGAAACCGGTCTCCACTGACTGTACATGCTACACAGACAGTCTGCACTGCATCTTCATCCCTGTCTTGTTCAAAGGCACTTTTCAGCAGTTCAGCAATTCTTTGTCAAAACCGAAAAGGATATCTGGGCCTTGATACTGAATTTGTAACACTGGAATGTACAGGAAATGTGTCCCTTTTGCCTCCATGGATGTGAGACATCATGGGACAGTGATAAAAGGCCAGGGCTGTACTTGAGAACTGTCATGGTACTGTTAATTTAATTTTTATTTTATAAGTTAATTTTTCCCTGTAAATCCATAATGTTTTGCTCCGTTTAGCTAAAAATTGTATGTACCCAACAAGGGCATGGTATGATTTCATATGTTGGTTAGTATGTTGTTAGTCAATATAATTCAGTTAGACAAATGTTTGCCACATGAGGCATATTGGGATGAAAACCCAAAGCTTTTGAGCTTGCTCTTTTCTGACTTAAAGATGTCCTATACCATAATTCGTAGGAATACTTGCTCATTGTGGGGAGAGGTGGGTCTGTGAGATGTGGATCTGTACACACACACACGTGCACACATACAGGCTTTGGCACAGCTCCTTAATGTTCATGTCTTGGTCTCTTATTTTGCTTTTAGGATAGATAACCACATCTTTAGCCTATATTAAGCTGGGTGTTTGAGACTGGAAGTTTCCTTCACTGCCTGTCCTTGCTGCTTTTAATGTTTTGTGGGCTGAATCTAGTCTGGGTTTGCTGAGTCATTCTTTTCCCAAGCCCTAATCCAGGTGCCCTTTTCAAAGGGATTGTGATTTCCAGCAGATTCACACCGTCCCACTCTACAGTTTCACCTCCTTGGAGCACAGGCCTGTTATGATAACAGTGGCTTTCAGCAGCCCCCATCTGCAGCTGTTCATAACTTGACTTCTTTAACTATAATAATTTTAGTCAAGCAAGAGGAGACCTGTGCTCATTTTTTCTCTTTAGAAACTAGTTACTGAAACACCCTGAAGAGAAATGTTTTAAGAGGGTTGGTTATGTGGCTGCAATTTTGGAACTTGAACCAGCTACTGGAACTCCTCTTGCTGTTATCATGGCTATAATTTATCCCAGACAGAGTGGAGATCAGCTAGCCAGTGTGCAGAAGGAGATGTTTCTGTGGTGATTTTCAGCATTTGAAACACATTTTGAACAAACCATTTATGGGTTTTTCTTAACATGTCATGTTAAAGGCAGCTGTAGTTGGTGTTGCTGGAGTGAGTGAAACAGGTATTTCTAACCAGCTAGTAAGCCTCAAAATGTAGTTGCACTCCTGTAATTAGCATTAAGCGGGTGTATTTTAAATGGGACTTGTTGGGATTTTCACTCCAGCCAGGGTCTTGGATCCCCCAGGGCAGTTTGAGGGGTTTTCCACATGCCCTGGACTCCAACAGGACTTTGTAGAAATTGCCTGCTGCTTTTTGTTGAGCTGTAGAAAGAAAATACAAAATTTTTTGCGGTAATGATTCTGCACAAAAGGATTTTGACAGTGCAAGATTGCCTTGGGTGTCTGTCCCCCTGTACAAAAATTTCCCCAATATATTTTTGTCTGGTAAATGTCTCCTGTGAACATGTTAAATGTTAACCCATGGAAGTCAAATACCCTCTATAGCCCAGCATTTGGTAAATGATGATGGGGAAGGATGGCTGTGAAGATTTATAAAGCTTCTACCTTCACTGCCTCTTGAAAGGCTGCATCAGAGAACTTTACCAATTAATATCAGACATGAGAAGTTGCCTCAATGAAATTCAGTTAAATAGTTGGATGCCATTTGATCACAATTGGGCCTTAAGATTCTGAAGAAGTGAGCTGAACCCCTGCACTGGCTTGCCCATCATTTCTCTCTGGTATTTGTGTGTGTTTCTTTTTAATTGAGTGAAGTAGAACAGAGTTTTTAGTTAGTATTGAAAAAGTCCGTGTGAAAAAGGAGGTATGGGACATTTGTTTGGACTTGAGTCTTATTTTTTTTAATATTATATTTTGTTACTTGTTGTTTTTCGCCTGCGGTGAGGTATAAGACTGTGTTCTGGGAATCAATCCAGTAGTCCTGGATGGCAGAATCTTTTTGAAGAACTTGGTAAAGAGGAATGTTCCCATGCTTTGATGTAAAAGGCATAAGCTTTAAAGAACTCCCCTTCCAAAAATGTTGTCACTCCTAAATGTAGGGAAAAATATTGTGGAAAATAGGAAGAAAATACAATTAATGTAGCATCAGGGATTTAGCTAGAACAATGTTACTGTTATAATTCAAACTACTTGGAGGAAAATGTGGAAAAGAATGCAAAATACAGTCCTGCTGTGATCGCAGGGAAAGCTGCTGTCATGGTGTTTCTATCCTAGGTATTACTCAGTCATCAGAACTCTCCTTTTTTTGTGATGTTTCAGGCTTTTATCTCATTTTGCACAATTCAGCCGTATCTTGTCCCTTTAACCTCCCTACCAGTTCATATAACTCAGTATGATTCTGCCTGGGGAAAGATTTTAATTAACAATGTGTAAAGAATAAAGGGACAAATGGATTTTTTTAAAAACACCGCTTTGAGACAGGTATGTGATTTTGCATTTTGATTTTTTGTTTTATCAGGTAATTTCTCCTGTTTATTTAATGGGTATGTATGAATAAGAGTTCTGCAAAGCTTGAGGTTCAGTGCCTTTACTTTTTGAGCAATCATGCCAACATTACTAAGTGTCCTGGGTAAGCAAGAAGAGGTGAGAGATGAGATGAGATGATATTTCCCTCTCTTTCTTTTTATTCTTTAGCCTGTGAATTTCCTAAGCAAAGGCTGTCAGGAATTTTCCAGAAAAGGTTTTGGGGCATACGTAGGAAATGGGTCTCTCTGGGGATGCATTTTGTAGTGTGACAGCTGTAGCAGAGTCGAGAGTGTAATTTCACATGACATGATTACAGTGTAATACACTATTTTGGTTCTGGTCTGTATTGCCACATCCTCTTAGAATATTTACACTGGAGCTTATTTCATGCAGCCTGTATGTAGGGTTTTTTTTTTGGAAGTACCATACTTAAATATCAAGGACAGCAAAGCTGACATTGTGAGGGATTGAATACCTTGCAGTGTTGCACTGCTTCAAATCCTACCCAAGGCTGGGGCAGGTGTTAACCTTTCTTCTCCTAATAAAATAACCTCCTAAAGCTGTCTGTGCCCAGGACAGTTGAAATAACCGTTTTCAATGGAAGCATTTTTGGTGCAGTAACTCTGAAATCAGTAATCTCAGCTTCTGTTTTGTTCTGCAAAACCTGTAAATAAGCTGACCAGCCGAGGCAGGAGGCACTGAGGGTCCTGATTCCCCTGACTGTTTACTGCTTTGGGTTGTTGTATGTAGCCTACAGCTGTAGTTCCCACAAGGAATCCATCTCCCAGTACACCTGTAGCGTATTGACCAGTCCTGTGTAGATGCTGCAGACAGCCTCCTGTGCGTCTCCCTCGTGTTTCAAATGGCTCTTGCCTTTAGTGGTTAGGCAGCTGAGGGAAATTGTTCCTTCTGTGCCACTCAGTCACTGTGATGGGCCATACTGATGCGTTTTTAAAATTATTTTAAAAAATAGGGGGTGAGAGGGCCAACTCAGGGCCTGCCATACTGAGTGAATCACAGTAATGGAATTTAAGAACATTCTGGAAGGTGCTAAAAGGTTTTCAAGTTTTCACTTACAGAGTTGTGGGATTTGTTGAGTTTTTTTCCTCTCCTAGTGTTTTCCACCAGTTTGAATTGGGTACGAAAACAACATTTGATGCTCGCCATGCAGGCAGAACACTATAGGTCTGTTCTAACATAGTGTTTGGGATGAGATATAGCAATAAATAACTGCATTACTTGAATATTTCCATGTTTAAATGAATTAATAAAATGAAATTTGGTTCAGTCTGAGGGCAGCCTGTGCTAGTGCAGATTGTTAATATGTGATTCTGTGCTATTCTTTGGAAGATTCTGTGGCCTTGCTACACTTTGTAGACAGACAAAAGCCAGTGGGTGCCTTGTGCCATCACTCCTGTATGTTGTGACTGTTGAGCTAGAAATATGCTATACATTACCTAAACTATATTCTATACATTTAAATAAAATGTTTGTCTATATTAGTGTGTTTTCATTGTCTAGCTGTACTTTTATTCTGTAACATTTAAAGAAAAAAATCTGATAATTCCATCAGAATGTTTGCGTTTGACCTTACAGTCAAATGATTCTTAGTGATTGTGAATCCATTGACTTCAGACACATTGCTCCTGATTACACCAGGGTCACCTCATAATGAGGGGCCAAAGTATTAAATGGAAATGAACCCAATAAAATCATCAAGCTACTGCCTCCTCACATGCTTGACTTGAACAATAAGAACTGGTGATTTATAAATCATGCTGTCTGTTTGCTTCTTCGTCATTTAATGCTTTTTTTCCATTGAGTAAATGAAGATGTTCTGACCTCAGCTCATCCCTCGTGAGTTAGTTTGAAAAAAGCAGGATAGCTGTACTCCTTAAATGTGACTCAAGCTTTTGTTCAGATTTAGTGAGCGTCACCTTATTTTTTAAAGGAAACACATTTCACTTGACCTCTGGGATCTGGCAGGACTTGCTTCATCCCCTTTTCCATAAGTTTATCTTTGTGGCACTTTTTTTTTTTTCCCCTATGTTTTCAGAAGGAAGACTGGCCAATGCACAAGTTAGAATGTGCCTCCATGTGTACTTTTGGGCAGAACTGGCAACCCTCAGAGACCGTGAGGCTAACAGCAAGGATCCTTGCCAAACAGGTGAGCAGAAGGCAAGGCTTGGGAGGTTTGCTCCTGCTCTGGGTGCCAGGGAAGGCAGGAAAATGGAAGTTGACCGCCAGTAACTGTCCCTGCAAAGCGCATGCACAGACAAGGTTCCTGTGTACAGGCAGGTGCAACACAGAGCTCCAGCAGCTGAATGAACTGACCATCAGACCACTGCAATAGAGTCAGGGCCAGCATAGTCTAGCTGGAGACTTTGTGGGAAGCTAGCAAAGTGGGGTCTTCAGCTGTAACCTGTGGCCAAGGTACTGCTCAACAGAGCCTGGAAATGTTTACTGATGGTTTCACATTGGTGTTTCAGCCTGTGTTCTGGTTGATTTGAGGTCTTGGTTGCACGTGTGGGCAAGCACTACGGCCACACTGATGAAGAGAAAGAAGAATAAAATTTGGTATTTGGGCTGAAATTCCAAGGAATGCTTCTAGGCTTGTCTGGCTGCAGGCACTGATACCTTTATGAAGCAGTTGCCTGTTGTGTTTTTCAGCCACAGTTGCATAGGATGTGTAGCATGTAACTCCCAGTACATTTGTGAGTCAAAAACACCTCTGAGGTGATCAGGTAAAAACATTTACGATTATGAGTTAGCTGGTGAAAAACAGAGTTTGGGAGAGAAATCTCAGACCTTTGGTCTTTGGAGAAAAAGAATGTTGTGAGTAAATAAAGAAGATTGCAATGTCAACCTCCATTTCAGTGTTCCTTAACTATATGGATACTGAGAATAACAGACATGCTTACAGGGAGGGGATGGGATTCATGAGTTTCAAGGTTATTGTGCTGTGCATCTTTGTAGAGCTCTAAATTCTCTCTGCAAAAAACAAATCCTCTTTGAAGCATATTTTCGTGATTGAGGTCTGCTTATGTGACAAGGGCAACCTGGATGCTGTATGTGGGGAGGATTTTGGTGGCCTGCTGGGAAGGTAGCTGCATCCTTGCTGTGTGTGTAGATGTGCGTGCATGAATGTACATGTGTGTGACTTAATTAAAGCGCGGTTTGGTGGTGATCCACAAACAAAATCGAACATTTAATGACAAAAAGTCATTGGAGTAAATTTCTGCTTTTATCACTTACAGGGAGGGGGGAGAACCCTACATGTCATATAAAAGCTAAATATGCAAACCGTAGTCCCTGAACCTCAGCTGCTGGGCCACCTGCAAAGCCATATTTAATGGCCAAGATTACAAAGAAGTGGCCTTAGGCCAACAGTGGAGCATTGCTTTTGAACTCTGTCAACAGTCAGTTTATTCACTTTCCTCAAAGCAAAGCCTGTCTTCTGCCTGCTTGTATTGTTAGGAGCTTTCTGGGAGTCTAGAACAAAGCAAATGACATATTTTAAATACTGTTCAGTTTATGTATATAAATTTGATAGGAGTTCATCTTTGGCTGCCTAATTTGGTGTGGAGAGAATATTTCTATGCCTTTACTTAGGGCAGTCAATTTAACTCATTGCTGTTCATCAACTCTTAAAAATTCCATAGACTGTGGATTTGGGTTTGTCTTACAGGTAGGAGTTCCCAAATTCTGAATGAGTACACAAAACTGCTGAACTGAAACATTAAAATCTTTTCTTTTTTTTTTTTTTTTCCCCTTGTTGTTAGAAAACTCACCCTGAAAGAACACAGTCAGAGAAGCTGCTTGCTGTAAAAGAGTTTGAATCACGTAAGTAAAAAAAGCTTGCAGGTAAGCAGAGGTTTTGACTTAACTATATTAATGATGTGTTTCCCCATGGTTCCCCTCCCTCAACACCTTTCATAACATCCCACTCCTGCTGGAGGAAAGGAATAAACAAAGAGAATTGTGGTTCCTCATTTTTTTTGAAAGTGCAGTGCTCTTCTTTCTTTTTTTTTCTTTCCCTTGGCTGTTTGTGGGCGCTGTGAAACAAGGATGAAAACCTCGACAGAGTTAATTATGTGGCATACATCCATCTTTTCCTTCTCTGGTATTCTAGTGTCTTTTGAGAATTGTAATGTTGTAAAATTAAAATAGCTGGTATTTGTTACCACGAGGCATAAAATCAGAGACAGCACAGTTGCTTGATGGTGACAGTGACTAAGGGGCTAATTGCAGAACCCTCTGGACTCTGTTTCAGTATCTGTCACTGCCAGTCAACTCTGACATGTTATATATGATTCCATGTCCTAAATGCTCTAAAGTAATCCAAAGAAGGAGATAAGGCAATGGCTTGCTTTTAACTGGAAAGCTGCTGTTTACATCCAGTAAGGCCAGGTTAGAAACTGACCATTAGTAACCATCCTGGCACAGTGTTCACCAGTCTGTTCTTTTCTTTCTTGGTGCTGAGCATAATATACACAGAGGTAATGGACTGTATATTCATATTACTCACTCTGATGGCTTCCAAAACCTTTTACAAAATGCTGAATAAATGTACTCATTGCTAAGGCTTGAGGTAGCAGACTAACCAAGGACAGTAGACTTGTTTGCTTCCTGAGTAAAAGCTCCTGTCACTGCTTTTGGGACAACTGGGGGAACAAGGGGGAAAATGCCAACATTTAACTTTGCCTAGGGCAAGGATGGTTCTACAGGTAAGTTGGCAGGATTGAGGTTGAGAAGGACAGGTGAGTGCTGAAGTAATTTCTGTGTATTCTGCTTTGCAGCTTGTCTTCAATAATTTATTAATTTGGGAGATGAAAGGCTGAATTTTTTTTTCTGTTGCAGTGTCGCACTTACCCTCTAGAAGCCTTTGTTTGGTTAGTAGGCACCCCTGTTCCTGCTGCCTTTTTGACTCACCTCACCGCTTAGCACACCTTTATCAGTTATCTTATGCTTTGCAACACCATACACAGCACAGGAAAAGGCACCTGGCTGTCAGTTGGAAACTCAGAATTTCTTATTTCTGATTTGTCTTAAATCGCATCAAATGTTCCCATTTCATTTTCCCCAGTGTCTTTTGTGACTCCCTCATCATTTACATCTGCTCTTACAAATAATTTCCTCCTTCTTCCACTATTGTGCAGCCTTTTCTTTCCATTATTGTTTTGAGTTGGAGACAGCGGGAGAGAACTAGTAACTGTGAGAGAGTGGATTAGGAAAAAAGTTCCACTCTGCTCTTGAGGGCAGAGAAAGGGGACCAGGAGTATATAGTTGATCATCTAGCTTACTCTGCATTGCCCAGGTAGGGAAAGGTTCAGTGGCCATGGCTGTGGCTAGAATTTGTTAAGGGCCTGAGAGTAAATCTCTGAAGAAACCCATAGTGGAATACAGTTGTCACGTGTGCCAGGACATTTCCACTGATGATCCTGCCTTCTCCTATTAGTAGATGTCTGTAGTCTAAACACATCTCTGTTGGTGGTCACCCCCCAGCCCATGGAGGTGTGGGCACTTTCAGGCAGTGTTTGCTGTCTCCCGAAGCAGGTACCTGTAATAGGTCAGGTGGATTGCATTCCTGGGCACTCACTCTCGTGTTATCCTCCTCTTGCTGCAAAGGGAACCCTGTAACCAGCCCCGGAGCTGTTGCTAGATCCCTATCATGTGTGACCACAAATAGGGCTTCTGTGCTAGGAAAGACCACATCTTTTAAAAGCAGCAGGGATAAGCGGCCTTAGCAGCAGTTTGGGCTGGACTGTGCTGATAAGGAATAGGTCTGTATGAGAAAGTTTCATCATATAAAGCATGTTTTCAGGTGAGTGATGTCTAGTGTGAGTTCATGCCACGATAGGTGGGACCATGTAGCCAGTAAGGTCATGTCAGACTGCTGAGGACAGCTGTCCCCAGTCGATAGGCTTCCAGAGGGCCAGGGCTGGCTGGGCTGTTTGCTAGAGTTAACAAATGCACTTTAAAGACTGCAACCCTTCTCCCAAGAAAGTAAAGTCTGTGTCCAATTATCTGCTAACCTAAAGATGTCAGAAAATGCTTTTTAATCCTTTATGTTGGGCATGGGCTGGACTCGATGATCTTGAAGGTCTCTTCCAATCTAGTGATTCTGTGTTCTTGTAGTGCACGTGTGGCTTCAGGAGAAGCAATGTTATGTTTGTGGAAGAGCAGGCACTATTTGCAGTACTTCCAAGTGGCTTGTCCCTCAGGGATTTCTGTTAAAGTCTGGGCGTCTTCTAACCTAAGTCTGCCTGGAGGGATTTTCCTGTTACTGAAATGGAACGTATTTTTGTCTGTCCACAGACCTTGACAAACTAGACAATGAAAAGAGAGAGCTGATTCAGAACGACATTGCTGCCCTTCATCACTTTTACTCAAAGCACTTGGACTACCCTGACAATGCTGCCCTTGTAGTTCTCTTTGCACAAGTAAGTTGGCTAGAACATGGCCTGCTTAGGTGGATGGTGCTGTAGGAGTTTAGTCTTTCTAAAATGGGGAGAATGTTAATGGCAATGGAAAGGATAGCTCTTTGCTTATCTTAGCGACAGGTGACTGTACTTGATGGAGATCTGCTTCATTGAGCAGTAGTGGCTGGATGTGCCCCACTGCCATCCTGTGGGGAGAGACTCTTGTCTGCAGACTTACCCACTGAAGAAAAGGGGAAACAACCTTTAATAAACCCTGCCAAAATTAAGCTTCTTGTGGGCCAAAGATACGGTGGCTGTTGTTGAACTAACATGGAAGGCTGCTGGCCTGAGACCCCGCAGAGGCAAATCCTTCATTCAGGCTTCAGACTTGTAGAAATCCTTGCTGGTCAGGTCATCATTGTGTTTGACCTTCACAGGGAGTAAACTTCAGAGACGTAGAAAGAGCAGCAGAAAGCGCAGTCTAAAACTTTTATCTGGTGTGTGGCTTTTAAATGTAGTCAGGTGGTTTGGCCATCTGGAGAGATGAAGGAAAGACAGGATGTCTTGTTAGATAACTTCTGATATGTCACATCTTTTTTCTTGCCTACTTTTCATATGCATCTGAATTGAATGTATTGTAGTGGATGGAATAATACACCGGTGGAATACTGAAAGATCCATTTTCTTCTTTTTCCTCTTTTGCTTCAATATAAGCTAGTTTTGTACTTAAGTTTCTGAGTAAAATAATATTTTGAGATGGGGAAAATATTGACTTCTGTGATGAAAGCTGAGATGGAAATATCTGATTTAGTAGAGCTGGGCATCCAACAACAAGGAGGCACAGTTACTATTTCCTTAATACAGAGGTACTCTTATTCTGTAGGGGAATGATTCTTTAGGATGTTTAGCATCTGCTTATCATCCCCTGTATTGTTTCTAATTGCACATTTCCTTTCAATGACGAGGGATTTTTTTCTCTTTTGAAGACTTTAAAATTTGTATTTGTTAGAGGGATACTTTGAGGATGCTAGTACAACCAGTTTCTTGTGTGTTTCAGAATGTTTTTGTTAGATTGTAGCCAGAATTCCCCAAAAATTTCATTATTTTGGCTGTAATGACTTTTGTTTCGTGTCCCATCCAAGAGCAGCTCCACCAGATTGTGGTATTTTAACTGACTTCTGTGAGCTGCTGACTCCCAGGTCTCATATTCCATCCAGTCTTCTCTATGGGTGTCACTCATAGGTGTTACCTTAAGCTCATCCTGATTTTCAGGTAACTCTCTGCCACTATGGACATTAGAATTTTTTAAACTAAAATCTCCAGAAGTCGTCTGGATGCTTCTCAGAAGTGTTTTACAGGATGCGACCTCCTGAGGTGTTAGTCCCAGGATAAATCTTTCCAGAGGAAAGGGAAGTATGCTTGTACTTGAGCTGTACAAACATGTTTCCTAATAATGAGTTAACTTGACCTAAAACCAGTAGTATGGATATGCTGCTGCTCCTTTGTTTTCCTTCAGCACTTTCTCTTGTCTCATGTGGTATATTTTGCTCCTCCATTCCCCATTGTTTCTCCCTTTGGTTCAGGGCAGTAATTTGGGACTTGAATACTTCTGCCTCCTTCTCAGTGCTTTTAGTGAACTTTGCCTGATGCTCTTCCTTACACAGCTAAAGTGTAAGTGATCCTTTTGAGTGTAATAGAGTTCGTTTGTCCAAAGTCCTTGCCTTTCACTGCTCTATTCTCCAGCTGTTGGCATCATTCTACTCTCTTTTGTCCCCATGGAGTAAACTCTTGAGGCTGGAGCTTTTCTTCCTCTGTCTCACCTTGTCATACTCTTCGAACAGTTTCTTTCTTGCCTCATGTTTCAGCATCCCACCCTTTCCTTGAAGACCTTGCATTTCATGCCTCCCTTTGCACATTCTTTTTTCCACCCTTGGGACCAACCTTAAACTCCAGTTTTATTGCTGTTGTCTCTTTACTCCCTCCACTTTGCCTGGTTTTAGTCATCTATTCATCTGGTGAAACCGGAGATATCTCATCCCTTCTAATACCTCCTCTTTTGTCATTTCTAATATGATACTTCTATGAAGAGTGTTGTCTCTGGCTTAGTGGAGGGGAGTTGATGATAACTCACTACAAATTTTTAAATATTTCCCTGTGATTCAGAACCATCAAGCTGTTCTTTGTCAGCCTTTGTAGCCTTATGTTCTTACTTGTTGTTGATATTATCTTTCCCTTCTATTGTTTTTGCATTCAGTGATTACATTTTGGTTTTAGTTCAGGTATGCTCTTAAATTGGCCAGTGCAGTAGCATGCTCATCTTGAGAGACTGGGAACCTTTGGGTGCTATATTGCTAAAAATAACAGGATAAAGATCAAGCAAAGATAGCAGAGATACTGATTAGTGAATCGGGATACTTGCCTTAATTGTGAACTCACCCTGAATAATTCATATCCGAGGAGTGGCTTTGGGTCTTTGTGTATTTCTAAAAGCCAGTCCAGGCTGCATTCCAGCTTGTGAGGCATATCACTTCTCTTGGTGAGCAACCTGGTCTACTGGAAGGTGTCCCTGTCTCTGGGGATTGGAGAAAAAGCAAGAGATTAGAACTCAATCTTTACAGTCCCTTCCAACCCAAACCATTCAATGGTTCTGTGATTATTGTTGGTAGTATTTGTTGTAAGCTCTTAGCCTTTCCAAAATAAATACTGCATTGTACTTGATTGACTGTTCCTGTGCCCTTTCTAGCTTTAACTGGACTTGGCCATGTTGTTTTAGTGAGTAGTTGTTTTAGTGCATTACTGGTGCTTTTTTCATGTTTGTAGGGAGATAATGGTGAATGTGGAGAGGGTTCTCTTTTTGTTGGTATGTGTGTGATTTGAAGTGGAAGTGGAATAACGTACTTGACTGAGGTGCATTTTGGCACTTAAAGTCGTACAAATCACATGAAAAAAGCTGAAACTTCTGTAAGGTTCCTTTGAGTTGGATGAGAACAAAAGTGAGAAGGTTTTAAAACCTGCTTGAATCTATTCTATAAGAGAGTTTTGTGAACAAGTTCTTTTGATCCTGTCTGTTTTAAATTAGGAATACACTTCCTCTCATACTCTGTCCTTTTTCTATCCCCTCCTATTCTATGTCTTTATGAGGTTCAAGTCTTGCTCAGTGCTTTTGTTGTTTTCACATGTGCTTTAGCTGTAGCTGATATGTGCAGTCTTTGATGACAGGTGCCACTGTGGCCGGTCTTTGTGACATAGGCTCCATCAAAGCTCTGCACTGCCCCAGCTGAGTTCGCTGCCCTTCATTCCCACATTGCTCCTTGCATGTGTAGTTCTGCTTTGGCCCTTTCCTTGTCATGGCCCAATGAAGTCTCATTGCCCCTTGTTGGGGCAGGGTTTTGTGTGCTCTTTTTGAGCCCAACTTCTCTTGGTTGGCCCTCCAAGGAGCAATTAACTAGATATGTCTGAGCAGGTGCAAGTGTTGGACTGTCAGTTCTTTAGTGTTCTGTGCATTGCTTTGGAGTGGGACCTTGTCCTCACTTTGCTTGTCGAGATGTCACGGAGCTCCCTGTGAGTCGTGGAGAGGAGAATTGTAAGCAAATTTCTGCGGTTGTGTTTGATGTATGAGCATGTGACATGTGAGTACATGTGGAGTACTCAGCTGACCAGAAGCTAACCCAGCACCTTTCTCTTTTTTTTTAGGTTAACTGTAATGGCTTCACAATTGAAGACGAAGAACTCTCTCATTTGGGATCAGCCATATTTCCTGAGTAGGTTGATTTTCATATTTCAGAAGATAAAATTACCTTATTTAAAAACAAGTGGAGGAAGTAGATATCTACCAAAAGAATTAATTTATATTGTTTTAAATATCTTTAAGTGGCTAATAAAATGTGGCAATTTATTTGCAGCAGTTTTTCTTAAAAACCCAGTAATTTTGCTAAAATTAACATGTAATTTGTTTTGAAACTTAGATTGTGAATTGTATCCAGGTTGGTAAAAAACACTTGGGTAGCAGGTTCTGAACAGGGACATCAAATAATGATCAAAGCCAAATTAAAAGGATTGCAGGTGACATGCTCTATTCACAACTTCCTGTTTTGGCTGGGTATAATCCTTCCCCTGGTGCTCTCTAACAATATCCCTTCTACCTTTGCTCCTTGGCAAATAGGGAATCCCTTTAATAGCTTCCTTAAGCCTCATTGCTATGACAGTGGGGAAAAAAATATGTACAAGCTTCTTAGCTTTACAAATAAACTGCAGATGTTAAGTGTTAACTGCACTTGGTGAACGGGGGACTGCAGCTTTCTGTAGGGCCAAGAAACATTTCTTGCATTTTTAAATCTGTCCTTCCCACTTAATACTGTAGCAGAGGAGGGTATTTTCTGCCCCTGATCTTTGCACAGCCTGTATGAAGGTATTAGCACTGAGGCTTAGTTTGACTTCCTGGTGAGGCTTGGATTACTCATAGCTTATCTGTGTCAGAGTAACCTGAAACTTAGGGATGCCCACTCAAAGCTGGATGTGATTTTGCCAAGTACTGCAGATGAGCAGTAGTAGCTAGTCCTTGCTTCACAGATTATTCTTCTTCGTCAGGCAGGTCTGTCTGAAGTTCATATCCCTGTTCTACAGATTGGAAATTAATGCCTTGAAATGCCCAGGATCAGAGTCGTTGTGGGAAGAGGAACGTATTAAACCAGGATGTTCTGGAAAAATGTCCAACACCATCCTTTGTTAATGCTCAGGATATGAGAGTCAGATCTTTCCTACTTAGCAGTTATGCCTGTGAGCTAAAAATACTGAAGAGACAGTTGTTATTTTGACAGATTGGAACAGCAAAAAATTTAAATTACAAATTTTATCTCAGATAAGCAGTGAACTGCACTTTCTCCAAGCTTGGTAATAAGGGGGTTTACTTTTCTCTATCCATCCAGGTTCTTGTCCAAGTCATGTGCTTGTATAACACAGATCGCCTCCCACCCACTTCAAACATGGAGGCTGTTTACATTTGAATAAAAGCCAGCTAAAATTTTAACACCCATCTTAATTTGCAATGAATACAGCAAAGACTTTTGTTTTCCACTATTTACTTGCTTCCTTTTAGGTTAAGCATGTTTTTCTTTCTCCTCTGAGGAAAACAGTCTTTCTAGCATGTTGATAGTAAATCTTTATGAACATACCTGTCAACTGTCCTGTAGCACTGTAAGAAGGGGAAAATAATAACTTGCCTAGTTTGACAATAATAGGATTTAAAAATTGCAATGATTCATTACCACAACCATTCTCCATATCATTAGAATAAATAACAGTACAACAGATTTTCCCAAGGTTACCTTCATCTTAAGCCTCAGAATAAAAACAGCTTAGAGGGACAGACTGACTCAATCTTTCAGATTTATTTATTTTGTGAAGTGGTGCTTAACTTTCTGCCTGTTGCTTGTGGTGGTGGCTGGGGATAACATTTACTTTTCTACTTTTACAGTGTTGCATTGATGAACCATAGCTGTTGCCCAAATGTGATTGTGACTTACAAGGGAACCTTGGCTGAAGTCAGAGCTGTTAGAGAGATTGAGCCTGGAGAGGAGGTAAATGCAGTGTTTGAATGTGCTTGTGCAACCTGTCAGGATTTGTTCTACTTCTCAGGGATCATTTCAATTAGATGGCAATTTAATAAAAGAGAGGAAGGATCTCTTGTTTTGCAGAGAAGTGCAAGATGGTGCTTTGGAAAAATTAGGGTGGCTCTGGAGGATTGAAGGGATTTTTGGAGGCAGTACCCTATTTTTTGCTAAAACATGGGAAGGGCACCTGCAGCAGTCACTGTGTATCTGCCAGCCTCTCTCTCCATTTACCCATCTGTAAAATGAGGCTGAGTTTACTGATGTTTGGCTGGTGCTTTGAAATTCCAAGATCAAAGCAAATTATTACTGCTATAATAGTTCCCAGTATAATAGTAATGTGTTGAAATTGAAGCCAGAATAAACAAGGTAAATGGGTACAGATAAATCCTCTGACTACTGTTTGGACAGAGCATCCACAAAACATGGGACTTGGTCATATCACCTCAGTGGCATTTGCTGGGAAATCACAGAAGAACAAATGTGTGGTTTTAGGTGGAGTGAAACTGAACAGAGAGGAATACAAATCTGTGAAATTGAGTAAGGCTCTGGGTTTACCTTGAAACTTTCTCAATGAAATAATGAATTTGGCAGGGAGTTTTAAACGGTAGAGCTGCACTTCACTTAAAAAAAAAATTAAAAAAAGATGATGTTAAATAGAGTTGGGGAAGTTGTTTAAATATCTGCAGAGAATGAGGATACAGAACATCCTCTCTGGGGATGGAGTTTGTACAGAATTTCAATGGCTCATTTGTAAATGTTAATTTAATGGGCAAAGTTAGTGCTTGATAAGCTCAGATTTGATTTTTGATAACATCTTCTGTTTTCTGAGGTGTGTGATAGCGGCCTGGAAGAAAGGTAGAAGAGGTTATTTTTGTGGATTATAGCTGTTCCTCCTTGAGAACAAAATGAGTTTAGTTGCTGTAGCCAAGGGTGAATAACTCAGGTGAGCAACTTCTTTTGAGGCCATTTGCCAGTGATGATTTGTCTGTGATGTTGGCAGTCACTGTAAATGCATTGTGATAACAGACAAGGACTGATTCTGGCTTCAGAATTTTGTTGTGGAATCCCAGACATTTTCAGCATTTGGGGGGAAGGTGTATCGTTGAAGGTAGAGATGTGGAGTATTTACCTTGCTCAGCATCTTCTTCAGGTTAAATTCTGCCTTAGAAGCCGCATCAGCTCTCCAGGACCTCACAGGTTTTGCACATTTGCTTTTTTGACACTTCAGAATTTTCTGAATGTGAGCTGAGGCTGTGTGTGGTCGCTGTGCCGTCTCCCAGCCTGTGTCTCCATCTTCAGGCTCCGTGTAGCCATTGCAGGGCAAGATTTTAAAGCTTTTTGCCATAAATGTGGTTCCTGCATTCAATATGCTTCGAAAATATCGAAGAGAGGAGAGGAGTGAGAGGCAAAGTGTGAGATGACACTTAAGAAGAAAGTGCACTGTATGAAATTACATGTTATTTTTAAAGAAAAGAGGAACTTTAAGTATAAAGACTGAGCAGAGCATTTCAAATAACTATAAATGAGGAAATGGAGCTAAAGCTGTTCCTTGGTCTGCAGAATGATCAACTGTGCTGTGCATAGGATGTGTTTCTTGGAGGAGATCTCATTTTAAAAGCACAGCATTAAAGCTAGTTGCAGGGGTTCTTTTCTGAAGACCATTGAAATACAGGAAAACTTAAGAATAGTGTATTTGAAGGGCCTTTAAAATGTTCAAAAGCAGGTTTTCTTTGCTTTAAAATATTGCTGCTGAAGTAAATCTGATATTCATTCTCCTTGAACTGGAGCACTGGGCCTCTCTTTTTTTCAAAGATCTAAAGGTCTTGTCCCAAGTTTCTAAAGCTACTAGTGACTGCTGTTGCCCCAATTTCTGTAGGTTTTCAGAAAGAAAAATTTGAGATTCCAGCCTCCAAAAAACCAGGCCACTGCAATTTATCCTAGGCTGGATACCTGAAATCATTATTTTACTTCTGAAAAGTAGGCATCTCTTTGTAGTCTGACAGGAGCCTGAGATTTATGCTGTGATGGTTTCCTTATCCACACCTGAATCTTGCTGTCCTGGGTGCAAGCCAGAGTAATATTTGAGGGAAATTCCATAGCAAATAGGCAAGGAACACTTCTTTATCAGGTTGCATTCACAAGTGACAACTCCTAATGCTGCCAAGGGGCTTGGAATGTGAGAGCAGGCAGGTGATATGGCTGCAGGGGTCCACAAGCTGCATGAATATATAGTTGTCATACTACATATAGCAGAACTAGTATAATAAATATGTTTAGTGATGCTGCCTCTCACTAACGGGTTGGGGTTTTTTTTTACCATGTAGATTTTTAGCAGCTACATTGACCTGCTGTATCCCACGGAGGACAGAAACGACCGGTTAAGAGACTCCTATTTCTTTAATTGTGATTGCAGGGAGTGCACTACAAAAGAAAAGGTAATGGAATTGGTGTGACATATGCTTCTGACTGTCAAGGCACCCACCCATGTCCTTAGATGTAATATCCTATCTGGCTTAATTACATTTTGGAAAGTAGGATAATGAGGATGGGGGAGGTGGTTGTATTTTCTGTCTTTCTGTCCAGAATGCTTTCTGATACTCATTCTTTCCACTGTAATCATGACACATCAGGAAATTTCCTGGTTAAGGCCTATTTAAAGTTGAGCTACAAAGCAAAGATGAAAACATTGTTTAAAGTAGATAATTATACTGTATCTGTGCTACCCGGCCAAATGAATTTAGCTCAGAACTTTTTTTGTAATTTCATACTTTCTACCAACTCCCAGCAGGTAAATCTTGCTTGGGGCATTTGTGGGATAGAGTGCTGCTACATTTCCTGTTTGGGACATTTCAGTCAATTCTAGGGGACATTTTATGGCATATCTGGATGGTTTGGAGACCCAGCAGAATCTGAGGAGTGGTCGTTTCTACAATAGCATCATATTGGTCTGGTCAGGGACAGCGTGGTCCTGGGTCACAGCCCCTTGTGATGTGCAGGCCAGAATTACATTCATTAAATATGAGCTGATGCCTCTCAAGGGACAAAAGAAGGTCCAGACAATGTTCCTGACACCACAGTGTTAGGTGTTTTAAAGAAATGCACTTCTTGGAGGGAAAAGGTACACAAACCCAACAGATACTGAGACAGCTGTGCCTTTGCAACCATTTGGACCTCCTTCACTGAAGGTCCTACAAGAGTTGAACTCTGTGTAGTTTGTCTGTCGTTCCAGCCAAGATCAGTGTGTCTGACATAATCTAATCCTTAAATTCCAGATCATTTTTCCTCCCATTTTCACCACGTGTCCTTTTAAGAGCTGCTTCCCACACTGACCAAACAGCCATCTCCTTCCCCTAAACGGTGTCATATTCTGTGATTTTTTTCTTTTCCAAATAGTATCCCGTATTGTTGCTTGGGGCTATTCTGTTGATACCATATCTGTTGTGTTTTTCCCCACAGTTACCTTGATAATTTTGCCACTGATCTTAATGAAGCCAGTATTTCATCTGATTTTCAATGATGTGCTACTCTGAGAGTCACCTGTCACTCAGCCTCCTTCAGTTCTGGAAAGAGTCCCTGTAGCTCTCTCAGCTGGCATATTAAATAATAATAAAAAAAAGAAATCTAGCAACAATGCGAAACTTAAACAGCAAAAGATTGTCTCTAGATTGTAGCTTACTCTTCCTGAAATGGTATGTTAGATACAGAGGTAAGAGTAAGTGGAGCTGTCCAGCAGAAATAACAAAATGTGGTTTTGTCTGTAGATCTGAAGAATCCTTTTCTGTATTTAAGATCATGTCATTTTCCATAGAGACATCACTTGGTAGTCAGCCTAAGGTACTTGAGCTGTTACAGCCTTAAAACTAATGCTGAATTTGTTTTAAACCCTGATCTCTTGAAAGCAGCGAAATTTCTTATGTAAAACTGCTTGCAACACAAAATCGAAAAGCTCTTCAGTCTTTCAAAAGAAAAGGACTTCACGGAAGTAGAGAATGGCAGATGAACTGGAGGGTCAGGGGATCCTAGGATTTCTAGCCAAGGCCTTAGAGAAGAATTACAGGTGCACATCTACCTTTGTTTTTTTCATTCTTTGAAGAGCTTAAGCTCACATCTGTGTCTTTTTCTTAGAGAAATTTTGTATAGCAGGTGCACTTTTATTTGTAGGGCTTGAAACCCGCCTTTGTAAGATCCATTTTTATTTCCTTCAGGATAAAGAGAAACTGGAAATCTGCAAGCTGAATGATCCTCCGTCAGCAGAGACAGTGAAGGGCATGATCAAATATGCCAGGAATGTGATTGAGGAATTCAGGCGAGCCAAACACTATAAATATATCCTTTGTCTTACCCTGACTCCACTGGTGTGTGTCTTAAAAATCTTGCCTGCTGGACTGCAGAAGTACATGCAGGAGAAATACCATGACCAGTAGAAATTAAACTTATCTCTGTCCTCTTTGTGTCTGGAGGCATTATCAGGTAGTCGTATAATGAGAGGCCATTGATTTATTGCATTCCTTGACTTCTTCCTACCCCCTAGTGAATTACTGGAGATCTGTGAACTTAGCCTGGACAAGATGGGTGCAGTGTTTGAAGACAGTAATGTTTATATGTTACATATGATGTACCAAGCCATGGGTGTCTGTCTCTACGTGCAGGACTGGGAGGGTGCGTTGTGTTATGGGCAAAAAATTATCAGACCTTACAGGTAAATATGAGAGACTGGTTTTTTTTTTTTTTAATGCTCTAATTATGCTCTGAACAATTAAGACAAGTTTGGGCAGAGATCACTTCTCTCAGTATATGTGGTATAAATATTCTACCCATGATACCACTACTCAAAAAAGAATATTTAAATTCCAGGACAGTGTTTGTTTCTATCAGAATGTGGTCTGCAATATAGAGCAGGACTGACTTTGAAATCCTTGCTTCAGGTTCTCAAAATAATTTTTTGCCACCTTGGGTGCTGTGCTAATTCTGCTTAGCTGGATAAATACTGGTTTCTAAAATGCTATAATTTTTTTTACTGAAGAAGGGCTTCAAACTGCATCTGCAGCCAGTATTTTGTACAAGGTAAGGGTCAGCCTCCCGCAGTCTCCCAGTCCTCTCTCTCTGCAGCAGCACAGTGGGCACGGCTGCAGGAGAGCCGAGCCATGTCCCAGGGCTGGGGCCGAGCAGCAGAGGGAGCTGGAGCCGAGCTCAGCTCCTGCGCTCAGAGCTGGGGGTGCCCCAGTCCCTGATCCTGCTGCCCTAGAGCTGGAGGCGTGGGAGAATGCCCAAGCTGAAGCCCTGCATGGGGAAAGGCAGCACGCAGCCTCTGCAGGAGATACGAATACTGTTTCTGATAAAATTCTCTGTTTTTGCAATGGTTAGAGCCAGCCAGTTATGCTGGCGGTGTCTGGTCCTGCCATGAATCTCCCAAACAGATTCTCGTCTTGAGACGTGACTTTCTTGCCAGCTGGGGGGAGCGCAAGAAAAGCTCTCCCTTCGGAACAGATGCCAACATAAAGTCACAGATCACTTGGCAGAGAGCAATGATACATAGAAGGAGCCAACATTCCCCCCACCCGGGGGCTCAGTACTATTTATCTTCCCTGGGACTTGCCCAGCTCCTCTGGCTCTGAGCCTGGCATTCCGGGTCAGCTCTGCTGAGGCACGCTGTGCCCGCTGAGTGTGTGCGAGCGCAGGCTGCCATGTGTGCCCTGCACACTGCAGAGGGCCCCTCGCTTTCCAGCCCACCAACCATTGTGGAGCACACAGAGCTGCGGGTGCAGGGTGGCTCCAAAAACTCATAACAATGCAGGCTCTCTCTGTAGCTGGCTAGATTAAAACTAGTGGCAGAAAGTCCTTGCCATCTGACAGCTGTTCAGAGGCATATGGTAGTTTCAGTCCAATTCCCAGCTGACAGGCGTCCCCATCCCAGACACAATTGGCACTGGCTCTTGGCAGTCACGGCAGAGGCGATGAGCGCTGAATGGGCAGGGGCAACAAGAGGCAGCTTCTTGCCCCAGGAGAGGGGGACAGAACTGGGAAAATGCTATGGACTGCCAAAGTTGATGAAGCTGAATCTCATTCTCTCTTGCAGTAAACATTATCCTTCCTACTCGCTGAACGTTGCCTCCATGTGGCTGAAATTAGGGAGACTGTACATGGCACTGAAGAACAGGACAGCTGGAGTTAAAGCCCTGAAGAGGGTATTTATTGCCTGGTTTCTCCATTAATAACTCTAGTTCAGCCATGGGGTTGTTGAAAGACTGTGCTTCTCTCTCAGTGAGCCTGGCATAGTAGGAAATGCGCCATGTGTTAATATATTTGGTCACTGGATTTTTGGCTCAGATTTGGTTTTTCTAGATATGGAGGATGGGTCTGCTCTTGGGTGCCTTTTCACAGTGGGCTCATACTGCAGCAGCTGGAGTGAGAATCATGCTTAAACATTTGCACTGAGTTCTTCTCTGAGGTAGAGCTGCACTAGTCTAAATGAAGCAGAACCCTATCTTCCCCTCATTTGCTGGGTAAGGACAGGAAAAATGCTTGGCTCTTACAAAAGGCACATAGTGTTTCATTGAAGTCTGTGATTTCTATATCCAACTTAAACTGGGCATGCTTTAGGTGGTTATTTGTTCTGGAACCAATCGATTTTTACATAGCTGAGGGGAATTCAATGTGTCTGGTATTGCAGAAATTGGCAAATACAGCATTTGGTTTTATGTTTTTCTTCACTCCTTTTTATTAGTCTATGCCTTATTCTTCAGCTTTTTATTCTGCTATTTTTTATTAGTCTATACTATATTTCTTGACTATTTTCCCCAATTGTTGTTGGACAGAAATGTATTTTAGTTTCTTAAGCATCAGTGACTACTGTAGCATACAATGACTGAGTGTGGAATGTCACCATGTATTTATTTCTTCTTGCTTTTAGATGCTGGCAGGTTTTTAGCCAGCAAATAGCAGCACCATCCAACCATGGTGGAAGATAGTAGAAGAATATATACTTTAAAATTTAACTGTTCCCTAGTTTGAAATTGGCGTAGGTTTTCCTTCAGTGTGGTGTTAGACCCTTGAGTAGAAATGGGAATTGTGCCAGTAGGAGCATGGGATGGGGGGTAGGGAACTGTGAGGTAAATTTGTTGGCATAGTTAGTTTCCTAACACAAATATTTTCTAATGACTCACTTCCAAAAGCTGTCTACAGGAACTGCCCAAAGTTATCCCAGCCTTTGATGTTTGAGATTTAGTGGAAAAGCAAACCCATTGTTCCTTGTCAGTTTGTGAGCAGCTTGTCCAGAAGGTCCTCCTTTCTTTTTTTGAGCAGAAGGAGGGGTGGAGTAATTTCTTGCTGCTGAGGTGGAACTTCAGCCCTTGTTATACTGACTTAACAAATACAAGAGCATAAAAGTTTTCCAAGGATGAAAAAACTAAATGATCAGAAGGCCAGGATACTGCAATTCTTTGCTCGGTCTTAGCACTGTTGATCTTTAAACATTCTTAGACTTACACTGAACTTTTTTCTCAGTTCTGTCTAGTGCTGCCTTTTATCACATCTTTTCTCAAGTGGAAATCTTGCCCCTGCACACACTCCAGGGCAGGGAAGGTGCTAGTCAGGGGATTTGGCTGCCTGCAACATTCCCTCTCAGGCCTGGAGCAGGCTGCAGGTGAAACACCGGGGAGCTGGGCACAGCAGCGTCTGTCCAAATCTTACGGGATCTCACTTCTGCCTAAGAAGTTACTTCCTTCCTGAAGCACTGGCAGCCCCTGAAAGGAGCAGAGGGTTTACAGATTAAAGTTTGGAATGCCTCAGCATTACTCCTGCACTAGGCCTGCATAGCTCTGACAGCTCAAGGATAAATTGGTAGGAGCAGAGCTCGCTTAGCTCTGGCTAAGTCCTCTGCTGGAATATTACCCACTGCACTTGCAGTTTTCTGTCCTGGAGCTGGTTGCATTCAAAGTAGTTTTGTCAGGAATATAATTTTGAAAGGTGCTTTGGGCTCCTTTAAGATCAAAGATGTATTCTGTGAATATAAAACCTTTATTACTTAGTTTTGAATTTCATTTTATTTCCTACTGGGTTTATGACTACAAGGGGACAAAAAGTAGCTAGAGGTGTCAGACTGCTTCAAACCTCTAAAGAGAGTATTTATAGCCTGGTGTTATATATGAATCAATTGTGTGAATATTTTTTTTTCTTTTCATAGGCAATTGCTATCATGGAAGTAGCACATGGGAAAGATCATCCATACATTTCAGAGATCAAAAAGGAATTAGAGGACCACTGAGCCTTTGAATCTATGCAATCCTTCAAACCTTTATTTAAAAAGCCTTGTTATGGAAACCTTCAGGAGCGCTTTGAAAAGCGGTAGAGTATGAAGACAGTTCTGTCCTATAATTGGAATGACAAACACACTTAGGCCTAGCTTCCACATATCTACAATTGCCTTTTTTTTTTTTTTTTTTAAGGAAGCATCCATGGTTTCTTAAAGGTTATGCCTTTTGATGGCTTGTGTGCAAAAATGGCCATTTTTTTCTTTAGGGATGTTGGTGTGGATCTTATTTGTGTAAAGTAAATAAAGTGGTATTGGCCCCCCCTCTTGATTCGACGTGTACAGTTAAATGGGTGCAGTAGGTTTGTGATACGTATTTTTGCCCAAATAATTTTGCTTAATCTGACGAATTAGCAAAGGCCCTACTTTTTCCATTGTGGTTTAGTATGTGTTGCCTTTTTTATTGCATCCTTTTTATTTGCAGTGGCTTAACTGAGAGAGAAGGGAAATGGGGTAATGAATTCTGTACATTTTACAGCAACACTACCAGTGTTCCCTCAACCCATTAATCGGCAGGTCCATCACTGCTCCTGACAGATGAGGATTCATCACAGCAAAGACCTAGAGCTCAATTTGTCTTGTAGAGAAAATACTGACACCTATGTTGAAGCTTGAATGCTTGCACAAGACATGAACTATGCAGCTTCTGGCTTTTTAGACTCCTTTACAAGTTAAAGTGAGTTATTGCAGAGGGGAGCTCATATTTCCTTACAGCCATACCTTCACCTCCAGTGGATTACGACTATTGTATTAATATGTTAGCAATTACTTTTAAGAGAGGAACAGGAGTACTTTCTGAGGAAAAAGTCCAGGACTTAGCTTTTTCTACCCATATATAAAACAAGAGGATTTTTGTTCCCTCCATTTAGTTCAGTGGCAAGAGTTTGCTTTTCAGGAGGGGGGGAGAAAAATGAGTGTAGCTGTAAACTTCTAGCATCAAAATTGAAATATGGTGCACAATAAAATTACTTGCCCATTCCTTACTGTTTTCACAGCTTATAAAGTATGATAAAGAACACATCACCCTTAAGAACTTCATTGTATTTTCTTTCTTGTAAGCACTGCGCTGAAAATAAAAGTGCTAGAACAAAGGTCTGTCAGCTCATTTTGCTGAAATCTTTCATTGCTCTCCAGCCAGTAGTTGTTGTTGGAGTACATAAAACTGCAGCAGATCTACAATTCCAGAAAGCCAAGGCCATTTAGCTACAGCCAAGCCTAGGAAGAGGGCACTAGCTATTTTTATCGTAGCGTTGTCTTGTCAAATAAACTCATCTTGGGAAATAATACCTTTACTTCAGCAAGTCTGTCCGGAGCCCAGACCACACTTCAACCCCAAAGAATTGGATTAGCTGAACATGGAGGGACCAGTGAGTGCCTTGCCCCTTTGAAACTTGGATTAGTATTTACAGGTCATTCAAAGCTCACTGTGGCCCTGGCTGTGCGTAGTTTAACATGGGAAACCAACTCAAGCGGTGTAGGTGCAAATACAAAATTCTTAAGCTGATACAGAAAAGAACACAAACATTGTTTTCCTTGAAAAAAAATTGTTTATTGTATACTGTGAATATGAGGGACAGCCTTACCAAAAAAACCTTAGTGACTGAAGACATTCTCACATTTGCAAAAGCATATAAGAAACTATTTACACAAAGGCAGTGAAAGGGGTAAAAAAATTATTGCAGTCAATTAATGCTGATAGAAATTTTTATTATAAAAAGAGAAAGAAAAGAAACAGTGCAAAAATACTGTCAAAAGTAATCAGTTCTATACACAAGATAAAACTGACAAGCATAAGCTTATGTACTGATATGAATAATACATTAGAATATAAAATAGCATGCATAGATTCTTTTTTAAAGGCTTTCAATAGCGTAGAATAGTTCTGCCATTCAGCCCTAACAGGAGGGGTTTGGGGCAGGAAGGGCACATAACTGATGTGTCATTTCTCTACAAAATGTGTACATACAATGAGTGGTGAGATTCAGATCACTGTTTTATGCTAAACTGTCAGGTACAGAATTACAGAACAAATAAAATAGGAAGCATCACAATACTGAAGTAAAACAGGACAGTAAAATCCAGTGACATAAAACTTAAACATGTTTTCTCATTTAACACATTACACACAGTAACATATGGGAATATTACAGTCGTCTGCATGTGTAAACTTTTTCCTTTGTAAAATAACCAAAGAAAGGTACTTTACTAGTGAGGAAAATGTGTTTTCCATATGGAGCAACCTGAACAAGATAAACATCCTATTACCAGTGTTTCTGGCACTACAGATTTCCTTTATTTTAAAGACCAAGCAGAAGCAAGAAAATATTTTTATTTAAGATACGCAAGAAAGGAAGTTCTTACACATTACATCTGTAAGTTGTGGAACTCACTAGCACAGGACATTGTGAAGGCCAGAGGAATAAGTGGCTTCTAAAGAGAAGGTAATGTGAGTCATGGAAGATGGATCCATCAGTAGGTACTACACACAGAGAGCAGGATACAGCCTTGGCCTCAGGAAGCCCCTAAAGGACTGGCTGCCAGGTGCACCAGAGGGGCTGAGCCCCCTTTTCTAGACACATCCCTATTTCTTCCTCCACTACCAGCCGCTGCCCCCCAGCCTGACATGGAAACAGTCTGTAGGAAGCATTCCTCTTTTCTTCCTTCCTGCCTAATCAAGGAACACTACCTGTGAAATACCTGGAACTGACTGTCCAGCCACCTTACCCAGGTGAATCCGTGGCAGTCCTTCCCTTGCTGTCATATAGTGCTGGAATTCTCCAGTGGAAGCTCCTATTTATCATTATTTCCAGTTCACTCTCCAAAGGCAAAGTCCTGTTGTTAAAGCATGTGGGGAACTCATGGTGAAAGTACACATAAAGCACTGGCAACAAAACTTCAAAGAAATGCCAGCTGAAAAACAGCTGAGAGAAACCAATGGAACTGTAATCTAAGATACTCCAAAAACACTGACTAAATTTATTTACTTCAAATATTTATATAAACACTGCTATTTTTGACCTGTGCACTGTTTTGTTTCACAACAATAGTTTATTTATGGTTAATACCAACAATAGTTTATTTATGGTTAATACCATACTTGTTTGCCCCACAGCCATCTGTTCCCTTCCTCAAATCCCAGTCCCTGCAAGCAGCTGCACGTATAATGTCCTTCACTCTAAAGGCTTAGATGGCATCTATAGCTCCCTTAGCACCAGATCCTACAAGAAAACCTCTCTAGAAGGCTAGGAGTGAGCTGGGGACAATGGCTTTTGTGGTTCTGGACTTGCAGCCTTCCTCTTACTGGCATCAAAACTTATCCCAAACGCCATACGCCTTGAAGTATATATACATCAGCAGCTTTATATTCATTTTGTATAAGACTGGTCAAAGGCTGTTTTCATGCAGTACTTCCTCTCATGACCAGCTCAGGAATTTGCTCCTGCAATGTGATGCAGCCTTTATTTCCTGCAGTAGCTGCCACCCTAGCATTTTTTATCCACCAAGATAAGCAATAAAACTTAACTCAGACCTCCCTCAGTGATGCATGAGAGCTGTTACAGCAGAGATCAGCCTGATGATTCCACTTTCTGAGCACACAGACCACAAACTGTTAGCAAGGCTGACAACAGCTAATTCAGTCATCATCTCCTCCCAGAAGACCAGCAGGAAGTCGGCTGTTGGAAATGCGGCATTGTCAGTAGCTCTACTGAATTTTCCCTACAGATTTCTGTGCTATATCCAAGTACAAGGTTGCCCATCAACATTTCTTTTAGAGTTGCTTGTGAACTACACAGACATAGTAGGTATTGGATCAAAAAATAATATCCTGGCTGACAATGACAAACACTATTGAAGCACTTAGGCTGGAGAAGAATGAGTAAGTCTGTTTTGCCATTTGCATCTCTGTTTGTTTACAAGAAAGTAATTTAAAAAAACCCAGCTTTTGAAATCATGCAAATATTTAATAATATCTGTAGCTGAGGCAGCTGATTTAAATAAGTAGAACAGAAACACAGTTCAGTATACTTCAAGGACTGTGCTGGCAATAGGTCGAGTAACTTCTCAGACATGTGTCTTCTGACAGCTAAAATTAGTTTAGGGAACTTCTGATAAGGCTGAGCATTTAGGATCCCTGTACGCCTATATAGGAAAACGTTTGTGGGAACAAGCTTCACCTTTCCTCAGGTAGGTGAACAAGAGGTGCCAAAACAAGCCTTTGTAGGACCTGAAACAAGTAGGACCTGAGCAGCTGATGTCCATCCTCCTCCAGTGTGACTGATGGAGGACAGAAACTGGATCCCCACAGCACTGAGCAGTGTCACAACTCGGCTGTCATCTCTCCCATCCCTGCTCGAACAATGGGAAGTGTGAAATGCTCAGACCATAACTTTAACCAAAAAGCTGATGCCAACACCTCAATACTATCGTTGGTAAGAGTTTAAATTAAAAAAGGCAAAGGTTGTTAAATACAGATGAAGAGTGTACTAAAAGGAAAACAGACACAATGGATGCCCAAGCCAGACCTACTCATCTGCTGCAAGTTCTCTCTTGGAAAACATCAGGGAGTGTAGGCTGAACATGCCAGACTGCAAGGTGGGTGCCCTGGGAGAAGACTGCTTGTGTCAAAACTCCATTCATTGATGAATCATTGGGAGATTTTCAGTCCAGACTTTACTCCAAATGGATGAAACTGGTCTCAAACTACTGTTATGCTTTGATGTTAAAAAACATGCAAGTCAACAAACAGCAACTCCAAAGAGTCCTTTTCTCCTCATGGGTTCTCCTGTTTAAAAGTCTGCGGGACAGAAACTAAACAGCACTGTTGCTTTAAGGTTCATGTGTTCATTCCTGCTATGACTAAGAAAATTGGATGCAAAATGCATTTTCCTGTCACTCCCAAAAGGTTAGGAAATACTGCCCAAGCAATTTTGGCCTGATAAAACTATAACAGGTTCAAAGTGAGAAGCTTCATTTTTTCCCTTACAAAACTGTAGCACATTTCAACTATAAAACATCAGCATGCTGAGGGCTGCTTGTAAGCTGGGGTGGAAAGGAACCTCTGAAGACATGCACCAGCCCAATTCACTTATGATATTAACAGATCTAGTCAAGATAAAATCTAGCAGGGAAAAATACATTGAAGTCAGATGAAAGGAAAAGTTTAAAATTACCATTCTTTGACAATGAAAGGGAAAAAGTGACTCATATTGGCCTCTATCTACCATAGCAGCCACATTAGGAGTTAATTGGAAATGACTGTTTACCACATGGCCACTTATTTGGCTCATTAATAGGCACTGACTTAATTTGGAAAGGATTTTTAGTGCCTTTTTCTAATTAATGTTTTTCTAAGACACCTATGATGCATCTTTGCATAAAAAAAAAAAATTGCTTAATTTTCTTCCCTTCAAACACAGCTCTTCACACTCTCTTATGCAGTAACTTTCCTGTGCTCACTGTAGCAGCAGAAATACACATTTCAGCCAAGAGCAGCTGAATAATAAGGCACAGGAATGGATTCTTTTCCCTCCTGATTTTCTACTACTCACATCCAAGTGGAGCAATGGGACTTGACAGCTCTGAGTTCAAACTTAATTCATCATTAGGAAATTATTCAAAAAGTTATAATGAGATAACTAATTTAATACACTTTGCTTCAAGGTTTATTCCTTGGCTTCTTTCCCAGATATAAAGCATCTCTCTGCAATTATCATGCAGATGCTGCTGAAAAGACTTTAAATGGTTGCTGCTAATTTAACAAGAGATATGTTGGCACCAGCAGAAAAAATTAGAGGAAAACTGCAGTTGACTGAAAATTCAACTGATCCTTAAAAAGAACATGGTCAAGGTATACAACAAAAGAATTCCTCTCCATTTGTTGGTGGCTACAAGTCTTCGCAAATAACTCTGTCATCGTTTTAGGCCTGTATTGTAGAGCACCAAATCAACACTGGGAAGTTTTAAACACTTTCAAGAAACATTCTGGTACAAAACCTTAGCTTAAGCTCCCCACTAATTTTAGTCCCTTTAGTGCTGAAATTATGAGTGCTTGCAGGCTTATATCTTTGTACACTGACCAGGTTTTGGAGATGGGAATGCAACAGAAGAGCAACAGTAGGATTAAAATATTAAAAGTAACTGGGAAAGGGATACCAAGAAAGGTGATTTCACCACGACAAAGTTACTGCATTGCATCACTTGCCCTGAGAGGCTGTGAAATCTTCACCCTTAAGAATTCTGAAACTGGATGTGATGCTGGGTAAGTTTAAAGTCAGCAGTGGGGTGAACGGAGCTGAGTCCAGAGACCTCCAAGGCAGCTCTCTAGCTTGATTCCTTCTCTAACCATCCAACAATAGTTCACACATGAAGACTAAGGCAACTGGAGATACCTAATTTAAATGAGATTCCTTTTCTACAGAGGGTGAGCCTCAGGGCAATAATAATTTCAGTGTAATTCATGAGAAGGTGCTTGATTTGGCTTTTCCAGATACATTTGGTTGAAAACCCCCTGCTGTTACACTCTCAGACCACCAGAGTTACTGGAAAGAGTCATCCACTGACTTCAGCCTGCTGTATGTCACTGCACTTCACCCTACTTTGCTTCTTATGAATCCCTTCAAGGGTTGCACACAGCAGCAAAAGGCCTCCTTAAAAAGATAGAATATTGATTTTTTCAAGGACTAATCTAAAACCATAATTCTTGTGGAATTTGGATGGTTTAGCACCCAAGACTCTCTGTCCTCACAATGTCCTTTGCTTGAGTCCTCTGTAACATGCCCCGGCTACACGTGCAGAAGCTCAGGTCTCCATGCTGTGCACCCTCAGCTTCCACTGACACAGAGCTGTAGCTGACATCTAGCAGGTCTTGTTTTTACCAGGGGAGCCACATACTGGGTCCAGAATGTCCTTATGTGAGAAAAAGCCCACTGCCAGATAACTGTAGGTTTCAGAAGCTGTGTAAGAAAATAAAAGCCAGCAAACTACCTTCACAAAGGATTGCTTTCCTTACAGACGTTACAATGCAGACCAGTCATGTCAAATGTGGTTCACTTTGAAGGTCACTATAAGTTTTACAAGTTATTAAGGTAATTCAAAAGTTATTCCAAGAAAAATAAATTATATTTTGTATAAAATAATCCATGGGACACTAGTAAAGAACCATCATTCTTTACTTGCAAGACAACTTTAAAAAGTGCAATATATGCACAGTGTTGTCAAGGCAGTTCCCCTTGTTCATCAATAAGGTTCAGTCAGATCCACAATGCTGAGTCTGGGATGTTTGAAAAGATTAAATAAGTCTTGAGTTTTGCAGGAATTGTATGAGCACTTGGTAGACAAATTTGTACTGGGCTATGGTCTGGATCATAAACACTCTCTGCTCCCGCAGGTGTCTCAGCATCACAGGAACATCCATTTTCTGTAAAGCAAAGGGGAAAAAAAAGCATAAGGATGTGGATTCATTAAATCAAACAATCACTGTCTCAAATATCAATTATCTGACATGGGGAACTATATTATAGAAGACAAAGGTTCTCTGGACAAAATTAAACATGCACACGAAGATACAGACCCTTTCACTAAAGGGGAAGGGAACTCATTGCCACCAAAAGATCCAGAAACGCCAACATCTGATCTGTCACAGGTAAGTGTATGTTAGCAAATAACACTGCAGGAGAAATAGGTCTGTAAAGTGAAACAAGGACCTAGTGTCCACAATATGTGTTTTTCAGACTCTAGGCCACCATCAGTTTGTTGCCACTTACTGGGACGTGTTAGTTGTTCTCCAAGAAGGCATCTTCCAGCTTAGTTTCACCCAAAAGAAACTCACCTGTGAGCCTTGAAAATGTTCTGCAGCAGGAACTAAAGTACAGTAAGTAGGCACAGATAAGGAAATCCACTGGGAAGGCACAGCCCTAATCCCATTGAGCAGGCACAGGCGGCCTTTTGAGTCTGAACTCAAAATCAAATGAGTTCTATGAAACAGAGGCCCATGAGGTGAAGCGTTAGAAATCACTGCACATTTCATTAGGATGCTATCATCAGATTTCTGGCATTTAGGGAGCAAAAAAGCTATGATGCTGTTGTGTTTTATCTGTTACAACGGGTACACGAGGAGCTATTGAGTTGTTGAGCCATGAAGCTCAGCCTGCCAGGATCTAATTCAAATAGTGTGTAATGTGAGCCAAGCTGAGGGACATAAACCTTCTATGGCAGCAGTAAACATGACCACTAAGATACACACTGGTTTTGGGGAAGTTCTTAAGCAGCTTAAGATATAAAACTGAAGAACAGCTACCCTACCAGGCAACATAAACTGCACTTTGTAATGCCTGCTTGCAGAAACATCAAGAGGAACTTAGCAAATCTTTTGACTGGGATTGCTGCTAACTCTTGGAGGCCCAACTGAGCATGGAATCTGCTTCCAGGCACATCTGAAGTTTCCTGGAAAGTTTAAAATAAAAGTCACGCTGCATATCCATTTCTGTCCATGTATATAAAACTCACAATCTCCATTCCATGTAAACAAGTATTAACTCATAGGCTATCACTTTCTGAAAACAAGGCCAAATATTCTGCCACATACCCCAACAAGCTGTTATAAAAGAACATCTCTAGAGAGTCAACGAGTGTAAATATTTGGGATGAGTAATGTCATATTATTATCAAACAGGTGCAAAGAAAAATGGAAGCTCTTTCCAGTTAACTTGGCTAACTTGGAGAAAGCCTCCCTGTGGACTCAGATGCTTATGAAATGGTCCTTGCTGAGCAGAGTCATGTGGAACCTGATCTCACCTGAACAACTATAACAAAAATGTAGGCCAGTCTTGACCTGCACATAATGTTCCTCTCTCAGCTTTTTGGTGCATGACAGCTCATTGGTTTTTAGTGGGCACACAGTGATCCATGCACCTCCTCAAAACAGAGATGGCTTTGCCTTGTCTCACAAGTGCCACATCCTGACTATTCAGCCTCGCTATTTATAGCCAGCTTAGTATTCGATTCCAGGTAAGGAGAATCCCTAAATTCACCTTCATTACAATGTACATGTCATAAAAAAAAAAACAACAAAACCAACCAACCAACCAACAAGCAACACCCCCCCCCAACTAACACTTTGCTAAGCTTCCACTTGCAAACAGAACAAGCAAAAATTTCTGCCTCCCAAACTAAAGACCTCCCATGTGAAAGCATGCTGTAGATGCAATCATGAGTTAATGTCCCAGCGCCAAGTCTGGACTAAAAGCTGATAGAGCAGGTTCTCAATTACTTTCTTGTACTATGTGTCTACAGCAGTAAGGATGTAATGATGTGACATTTACTTGCCATCCAGCAGTTACTGAAACTCTATCCCTGCAATGAGATACAGCTTCAGACTCAACCAGCCATTGCCCAGAAGCCACAGTGACTGAAGCGGTATAGAATTTGATTAAACATGGCTTTTTACCTAAACTTGAAACCTCAGGCTCAGGAGTTCTGGTTTTCGTTCCAGCACTGCTGCAGGCTTTCTAAAATTGTCTGTGTCAAAATTTTCAAACTCCCTCCTGATTTTCCTTCACTAGGACACTTTTGTGAAAAGTAATTCCTAATACTACAACATTTTAAATGATAAGTAGTTTTATTTCAGGACAAAACCCCAATCAATTATACTACAAAATAAATGAAAAGGGATCCCTCTATGTAGAATCTGTCACAAACTGAAAACATACTGTCAAGGCTTTTCATCTTCTTTTTTACATTAGGTTTTAACAAAACAAAAACATTAACTTGGTACAATCTAGAGAAACAAAGCCCTTAATGAAAATTGGATTTATTGTTAATGATGATTTTTCATTCTTAAGACAAAAGAAGGCTTTAATTAAGGGACATCAGAGAAATCCCTTCTTATTGAGCACTACCATCAGGTCCTAGTGAAATTGATGAAAACTCATATGAATGGTGTCAAAGCTCTCTCCCATGCTTAGATGTTGACTTGCCAAAGCTACTCTTTGCCCAATGGGTGATTTCTGTAAACCACAGACTGACTTCTGTAAACCAAGGTGGCCAGACCCTGTTGCACAACCCTTGGAGTTTGCTTCTGTGCACATACAGAGGGTGCTGTAAAGCAGACACAGCTACACTGATGCTCACAAGGAATTCAGGATGGCTCCTTTAACTCTCCAGCTTTCCTCTAGCACACAGAAATTTCGCAGCTGCTATGTGAACGACAGAAGTAGTCACTACCATGCGTCAGTAAGAAAAGGGTCAAGAGTTGGACCCATGCCTCACACTGGGGAAGCTGCTGAGCAGCAGTCACTACTGGGAGGCTGCTGGATTCCCAAGGCCCCTGTGGGCCCTTTCTTGGCCAGGATACTTCCTCCCTTCCCTTTCTCCCCCAAATAAAAAGCAAAAGACCAAAGTGTCAGCTGTGACACAGATCTATAGGACAGCTTCACCTTCGGTGAGGCCCAAGCAGAGTTGGAGGAGATTTGTCCCAGCTGATCTGAGCCCGGGATCTGTAGGAGTCTTGTAACTCCAGAATGATGAGCTGCTGGAGTCCTCAGTCTTCCCTGAACTCACCCAGTGGCTGATTATTGGGAGGGCCAGATGATATATGTCTATTTGTCAATCTTGCACCATTCTTATCTCTACAAGCAGCTGTGGTCTCCGAGCATTTTCTTTGGCAAGAGAAATCAATCCCTGGTTTCCACAGTTGTCATGCAAACTGTGTGGCACATTGTTAGTCAAGACGTGATGTTCTTGCTTGACAGTTTCCCAGTGACAGATAATTAAGTTGCTACCTACCCATGGTTGCTCTACTGGAAATATAGCTCTTAACTCCAGACTGTGTTACTCATAATGCTGGCTGCAAATCCTAAAGCCCTGTTCCTCACAGGAATACATAAATACCCTTATTCTTAAAACACAGTTAAGTTTCATTCCAGGTGAGATTACAAGAGAGAGGAAGGAGCCCAAGGAGACAATTTAGAGAGCGGAAAACTTCAGTTAAAAGAGCAAGGACATTATTCTCTAGCCTCTCTCAGGTAGTGCACTATCTCTAGATTTTTAATTAAATACAGGTATGAATTAGACTAAATTCTTAAAAGAGGGAAGAAAGCCCTAACTTTGAATGTATTAAAATAATCCTAATAAAAAAGTGTAATATCAGCTATACAGAAAACTACAGAAAGTAACCTGCCATAGGGAATCTCTGCCTGTCACATTTAAGATCCTTCTCTTGCTCACAAAGGTAGTAGAAAGAAAGCACTTCAATGCCTTTTAATTTCAACCTCAGAAATGTAGCCAGATAGCCAAGGGGCGAGCTCAGGGTTTGAAAAAGAAGCTGACTTACTTCATTATGCTCCAAGCAGCCAATCATGAGCTCCGTTAGGATCACCACTCCAGTCCTCCCCACGCCTGCGCTGCAGTGGACCACGATGGGAGGGTTGCAGGTGTTGCTGCTGTCCAGCACGCTGTTGGTGTGCCGACGCACAGACTGTATCTCCTCCAAGTAAGCTGCAAGAGGAAAAAGCAGGCAAGGTTGCAAACATCTACATGTCTAAATGTAAAAATTAGGAGGGGAGGGGGAAAGAATGTGGAAGTTATTCTTTTTCAAAGTGGCAATAATTTACATTTTTTTATAACATAATTATCTTGGCCAGGGTGCACTGAACAGCACTACATCCAGCAGATACCAGCTGGGTGTCAATTATTACTTGGGAGTCTGCTCCTTTAAATTAAATAGTTCTTTTAAAAAATTAAATTCTGTTTTCCCCCTTGCAAATCTCCAGCTCCCCAAAGCAGATGATTCTAGACATTACTTACAGCAATTCCTGCTATTAACAGGCTGGGATCAAAACAACAGCTAAGTCCCATTGAAACTACTGCCTGTCAAAGCCAGTATCAGATGGGAAGCGAGCATCCATCTGCCCTGTTTCCTCTCTTCCTTCTCCCTTCTAGACTGTGACAGAATCTCCCCCTCACTCTCTGCTCAGGGTTTGTTTCGCAATAGCTACAAGCCCTTCTGGGATCGCACTGCTTTGTTTTCCCTGAAGCCATCTGTGGAAAGCTTGGGACTCAGGAACAGCTGCCTTGTGTGGCTGTCCTAGCATCATTCAACACATCCTGCTGTCAGACCACGCTGAGAACCTCACATGCTAGAAGCTCACTTGGCTTCCCAGCACTTTAAGTGGGAAGTGAGACCTGAGCTGAACTCTCCTGCTCTGACCCTTGGTGTCAGGGCACTGCAGCCCCAGCTATCCTCTCCCCACAGGCAGGATGAGGCTGGAGGCCTACCAACATCAGAAAAGCTGCATTTTAATGCACACAGGGAAATGGAACACTAAGTGGTAGCAAACAATGGGAGAGAGGAAATGGGGACAATCAGGTTCCAACAACTGCCATGCCCAACCACAGCTACAAGGGTTGGTAGGAGAAACAAAGCATGAAACAAATGAGGAATTGGGCAATAGCTTTTTCTTGAAGACAAACTCCCAGGTACTCCTTTGCTGAAGCTGAAATGTAATTTTTTAATTTTTTGCCTGAGTGACAGATCTGGGGAAAGGAGGATGCACTCGATGGTGTACCATGCAAAGGAGAATGCATCACAACTAAAGGACTCTATCTGTGGCAAGACTGAAGTAGAACTAATGGATCTTCCTGAGAGAGGACTTAGCTGCCACAGAGCTACACTGCAGCTGCAAAGCTTTCAGCAACTAAGAGGGCGGGCATTTCCAACACATCAGTACACCACATACAAAGTCCTTCAGTGGTAATTTAAGGATTTCTACATTATTCCCTACTGTAGTGCCAGAGATGTGTCTTCAGTTAAATAATGGTTGAATTCCTATTACTTAATATGGGTCTGCTTATTACCTGATAAGAATCAGGAAGGGTTATTTACACATTAGGATGAATATAATTGCTATATTTTCAGAAATGCATGAACCAGGACCATATGTAATTTGGGAAGCCCTTAAGCATTGCCTGGGTCCATGTGGTTACAAGAGGGGCAGTGAGTTTAGACCTCCTGCATGTGTGATAGAGCCCTCTGCTCTTTTGCAAAAAGAAAAATAGGAGATGTACCGTATTTCAATAGCAACCAATGCTCTCTCACCCAGACCTTTCTACTCACATTCGTGTACAGCCTATTATCTCCTACATTCATTAGGTAGTTGGGAAATGGCAGTAACTTACACCAGCAGATCACCCAGCAGAAGTATCCTATTATTTAAAATTTCCTGAGTTTTTAGCACTGCTGCTGCGTTGGATTTTTCCTCCTGCTAATTACCTTAACTCCTACCTCTGGAATCCCACTTTTTTTTTTTTCTTTCTTTTTTTTCAAAGTATAACCTAGTTGTACACCACAGCAACAACCACTTGGTCTCAATCCCAGCTGTAACTAGATATGGTGAATTGAATTCACTGTGAGCAATCATTTTCTTGATGTGTCATGCAAAACAAAGAAATCTTACATAAAAAGCCTTGGACTTCTTCTGGACACCCATGGTCTGGCCAGTCAGTATACTGCAAATGCCACACTGTCCTCTCCTGTCCGGAGAGAAGATGCTTGACCTTCAGACCAGTAGTTGCAAAGCAGCCAGAGTCTGTGCGGAACTTAGTGGTCACCTTGAACTTCCCATAAGTGGCTGAGCTGTGCTTAGAGCCCAGTTTAGGCCAGTAACGATGGCTCTTACTTCTTCCTCCCTCCTTGATAGAAAAACAAGACAAAAAACCATTGGTTTCTGCAATTATAATTCTTTACAAACAAAGGGCATAAAACTCTCTGGATAAGCCAAGCATTCTTATTTTAAAGCACTGGAAGACTAAGGAGCATCCCACAAAGTAAAGAAAATACCCATTAAAACTTAAACCTCTCAGCCATGTAATATTTTTAAATGTAAAACTACTTGAGGACTCATCTCATGTCAGAAGACAGCTACTGCCTACAGAACTTTGGTAAATATTCTCCTCCTGAGAAGGCTCTCCTTTAAATAGAAGGAGAATTTCTTCAGCAGCTTTTAAGAGTCTGTACTTGATCAGCCTTGGGAAACCGGACAGTGACTTGTGCTCTGCTACTCCCAGTGTTTGCTGAAAGCAACCAGGCATGAAGCCGAATGTGGTGTTAGTTAACATGTGCCAGTTTTTACAACATAGCACATAGTTCTTGGATTACAATAGGAATAACTGTTTTGCTTGGCATTAGAATAAACAGTTGTGGAGTGTTTTTGTTTGGGTTTTTTTTTTCTTTTTTTTCCACATGGACACTTCTATGGAAAAAACAGCTTCTGGTCTCTTTTCAGCTGATAAGAACAATGTATACAGAATTGGCCTTGGACAGTGTGGAAATCTCTGTCATTTTAACCAGGAGCAAGTTCAGCGCTCTCACATTCCAATGGAAACATCTTTGTTTGGCTTGGCCCAAGCAGGAGGAAGGAGGGCTCTTGCTTGTTTCACTTTAGCACTTGCTGAACTGAGTGTCAGAAAGTTAGGAAGTATAGTATGAGAGCAGTACAGGCATATGTTCAAACAGAGCCAGAGGAAAAGGGGATGTTGATAGAAAAAACAGTTTACTGGAGTGGGGAGTGATGATAACAGGAGATTGGCTTGCATCAGAAAGAGCTATTCTGTGATTTAACGTACCTCTTCAGCTGTGACCATGGCTATAACATTCACCCCCTGTTCCCACACCATCTGCCAGAAATCATGGCATGTGTGTGGCAGGGGCCCTTGGGTAGCAATGTAGTGCCACTCCTCTCCACCTACAGTCACCTGGAAGAAAGGGAAAAAGAAACAACCAGTCAGTGCCTGAATTTTCAGCAGCAGAACTGCCTTTTAAACAAAAGAAACTACAGTGAAATCTTTACTTCTTTGTGCTTCTACTTTTGGTCAAAATGATAACGAAGATCATCTTTTTGATAAGAGCAAATCCAACAAAACATACCCTTCGGTGCTTCCACGTCCTGTCTTGATGGCCATAACCATAAAGCTTTGGCCTAAATGCCATCTATCTTTCTTGCTATTGCATCTGGATCGTACAGACAAAAAAAAAAACCAAACAAAAACACAACAACCAACCAAATTAAAAAATTTGGGGGTTTTTTTGAGGCCCTGTGTCTGATATGGCTTAAGTACAAATAAGCAGCTGAGTGACATCCCTGGGCTTGGTGATAGACCCAGGATGAAAAAAAGCTGAGGACTAGAGGAAGTGCCTACATGCATCAAAAAGGCATCACCCTGCTGCAAATTAACACAGGGTAGTGCAGACTGCCTGAACACAAATGACCCCATGCCTGAAAAGCTAAAGGCCTTTGCTGGCTAGGACCTCCCTCAGTTATTTTCTCTTCAGACTAAAGTGATTTATTAAACAGCCTTTTCTGACACTGGTCACTGCTGAAGATGAGGCCAAGCCATCCCTAGAAGATGAAGCTATGCCCACAGTGCACGTAACAGAGCTCGATAGGCCTGTTGCCAGCTAGAGATGAGATCAAGACAGATTTAATTTCAAGTTACTCTTCCCCACTCACCTTGGGTTTTTCAATAATGAAAACTACCATAAGGTAAATCCAGCACATCAAATGGCTTTCAAACACCATGAGAAATTTAAAATTACCCAAAGCTCTAGTCAAGTAAATCTATTTCCCAATACACAACTGATTTACCAATCACATCTTACAGAAATATTTGTGTATTTGCATGACATGTAATGAAATTCTTTTCAAAGCATTAACACACAGATTTACAGACTGCAAATTCTGTAGTGCCCTGAAAGAGCCAGCATTACCTTGCAGTTAGCCAGTATAAAACACTGCTTCGTTTAACTGACAGAGGCAATTAAAAAAAAAATCACTTGTGTATAAAAAAATCATAATTTTATGACACATAATTTGCCATATATCAGAAAAGGCTTACAAATTTTTTTTTCTAACATTTTAGGTAAAAACCAAAGTGCTTTTAGAACAACTACATATCATTACAAAAATATGCTTACTAGAAGAACCAGACAAACTCATTATTCTGGAAAGTTGAAATATTTTTCCTTTTCAGGCTAAGGCCTTCTAATTCTGTTTATTAGCCCAGAGCCACTTCTCCCAAGGTTATAAATCCCAAAGAAGATGATTTACAACAAAAATGCTGACACGTCCATAAATATCAACATACTGGCAGACAGTGCTACAAGGAACAATCAATAACTCTGACAGGTTCAACCACACACTGTGTTTGAGGCACAAGTTTTGAATCCATTTTCAGAATTAAAATCAATTTATGTGTTAGTCAAAGAACTGTTTATTAAGCTGAGATGCTTGGGTTTTTACACCTGTAAATAACATCAGTTTTGTATATGATAACAAGCTTCTCACTTCACTGAAAACTGTTTGACCCTGTACATCAGCTCCTTTTCTTTATATCATGCTATGCAGCATTTTCTTTTTTGAATGATGGTTAAAAACTGCAATACCAACGCTAGTAGACTTCTTACGTTCTTGCACTAGAGAATTAATACAAACCGCACAGCCCTAAGCAGCATCCTGTACTTGATGGTCTGCAGCTATGAGTGCCAGTACAGTGTTACTGAGCTTTTTAAGTCAGTACTGATCTGACACAAAGAGTCAGATGAAGTGCTCTTAAGAACCTTTGTGCTTAATCCATAAATTTAATTTAAAATTTTCTCTTTGGTATAGATGATGATCTTTGTATCTTAACAGCAACGATCCACGGTAAATAAACAGAGAATTATTGTAAAACTGTGGGGCTTGCAGACCAAACAGTAGGAGATGGAATCCTCCAGGTATGGATCTTATCGAGATGATAGAGGAGTTTTCTTTGTCTACTGACTTCTGGCCCAAGCCTCCTGGCACATGACATGAAAGGCCCATAAATAGTCTGAAGGGAATGGGATGCCTGGAATGTTTACTGCATTCTAATGCCCAAACTGCAGGAAATTAAGAATTAAATATTGGGCTGAAAACACAGACACACACTGTGCTGCTGAGGAAAATTTCACAGATGCAATTTCACCTTCTAAGCAAAAGCACATCTGCTTGGCTTCTGAAAGCGCCGCCCCGAGTGCAGGAGGGAAACCCTGCCAAGGCCCTCTGTCAGGTATCAAAGCACTGCTGCTGTTCCTGGGTGCTCCATGGACACGAGATGTGTCTGTGTCCAACAGCAACTCATAAGATAAATTGTGGGCTCAAAACTGGACGGGGAAAATAGCATCATTTAGGAATATCTTTCTCTTCTTCTCCACCGACTTTGTAGGTAGAAAGTTTGGGGCTCAGAAATTCATCATCATAGCAATGCCTGATTATGCAAACATTCAGTATCTGCTTCCTACCAGGCTATGCAGAAAAATTACAAACTGCCAGGATCCTGGTTCAGAAAGTGTTTTGAATCACCAGGATTTAACACTATAAATCACAGTCAAGGCCAGCAAGTCTCTTTAAACTTTTAAAAGGCTTTTACTCAAGGAAAATATTAATTTAACATGATGTTTTATTCATTATTTTTGAATTATTTCTTTTTAATTTGGATTTTGACAATGAGAAAACGCAGACAACCCTCTCTTACAACAGAATCCATCGTCTAAAGCAGAGGATGTCTGTTAGTTCTCTCAGGGTACAGTAAAAGCCCACAGAGGACTTTGCAAATACTGCTGTAAGCTTAAAGAAAAACAAGGATCTGCAGTCACTGGAGCATAGTTCACTGTTAAAACTGACCGTGCTTGTAAATACAGTCAGGTCGTATCTTTAATTATTTCTATATTGAATTAACATGAAATCTGAAGTTTCTTGTTAAAAACACAATTTAAACATGGAAGTTCAATTCAATTTCCAGTCAGAGATGCAGGGACCTTATTGGTAAGGTCAGTGCATACTTTAAAAAATTTCTTATCACACTGCAGGAATTGGGGCTGATCTAATGCATTCTCATGAGGTTTGAGAAACATGACATCTCTTTCTGCACTGACCAGTAGGGTCATTCCACAAACAAGCTGCCAGAGGTGGGCACAAAAAAGCCAGGATGCCTCTCTAAAATGGCTTCCCAGTCTCCAGCAGGTAAATCAACTTACGCATGTTACTTGATAGGGGACTTGAGAGATGCCCATGGTGACACACAAAAAGGTATAATGATGCATCCTAAGCCTTTTCAGAAGCTCCAGAGGTACAGAAGATGCTGAAGTGCAGCCAGAAATGCATACGAAGCTTTAGCACAGCTTCATTTGCCAAGCAAAACTCAAGCAAGCTTTTACCTTTATGTGTGAAGCATTGATGTAGCCTGTATTGTTTTCTTTGGTCGGCACCAGCTCCACTCGGTTTTCCTCATAAGGAACGACCTCCCTGACACGGTTGCGCTCTGTGTTTTCAGGCAGAGCAGCAGTGGTGAAGATCCCATCTGCCTTTTTCTTTGGAATCTGCTCGTATTCTGTAAACACCATCCCCTCCTCCAGCTTCCTCTTCAAGATTTTGCACTAGGATTTAACAGAAAGAAGCACCAACCCATTAATGCTTCTGGGAAGAATATTTACCACTAGACCCATCCATCCATCCATTCTTTGAATTCCAATGCACAGCCATAGCATTCCCTCACTCACTCCTTCTGCAGTTATCTGAGGAAATATGACACACTCATTTCCACCAAATGAAACCACTGGCAAATTTTGCAGTTTTACATTCCACCTCCACATTTTTGAAGACTGATAGCATAAAAAGCAAACCTGTGCTAACTAATCTTGGTTCAGTAAGAATTTCAGTATGAATATCCGATTTCAACATAATAGATATTTTAAATTTTTTTTTCAAGAAGATTGTACTGCAAGAAGTGTGATGTGGCTGGCCCACATTTTCAAAATACTGCCCAACTCACAATGTCTGCGGTCGAACACAACCCCACATACAGACAAGATGGAGGTGAAGTGCTACTCCCTGGGTACCAGGCAACACAAGGCTGCAAATATCTATCCATGAAACCAGAAAGATTTTTTGCAAATGTGCTTCTCAAATTCTAACAATAGCAACTGTTTTTAAAATCTGAAATTCCACACACACACACACACCCCCATGTGTGCAAATATCAGGAGGCAAACAAATTTTTTTCTTTTAAATTTAATCCCATTAGAGACATTAACCAAACTCCTTAACTGTATCAGAACATGAAAGACAGTATCTGTGGCGGAACACTTCACCTGATTGAGTGAAAAATGTGCTAAGTATTAGATTTACAAATTGATCTTGTATGACATTGTACAGTCAGGTGAAACAGATAACAGACTCCATTTTCACTAACTTCAGTAAATGTTTGAGACATTTGATGCTTTGCTGGCATTCAAAGACATACCAGTGTTAGCCACAGACCTTTTGCATTAATGGCTCTTAAAACTTTTAAGAGAATTTTTTTTCACATTTTAAATCAAATTTTAGTATTTTAGATACTTCATGCTGCTGGGAACAAATGGAACAAGCAACATTTCATGAGGCTCTATCTTACCCTCTCATCCATTGGCACCTTGGTGACTTCATCCTGGCTGTCCTCCGGCACTGGAACCCTAGCAACTGAGAGTCCGTTCAGTGCTGCCAACATCAAGGGCCTCTTCTGGGCCTCCAGGCCTGCCATCTTCTGCTTTTCTAGATTCTTTTGGCAAGAAAAGGCACGTTTTCATCTCTGTGTGATTATTTATAATGCCAGTAAAATGCTGGAATGTTTTTTTAATCTCCAAAATCTGCAACTCTCTGGCCAAGGAATGCAGATGATCACCATTAGCATCGTAAATTCAAATACAACCTCTATTCTTCCTGTTATTCCTCAAAGGCCTGCTCCTACATGAGCACAGCATTTTAATTTCAAAGAAGCAATCCCAGCGTGTAATACAGTTTACATGCCATCAAAAGACACACAAATACAATCTCAAGCATTTTCCTACAGACATTATTCTGAATGCAGGACACACAAAGCATCACCGTGTTTCGTTAAAGTAGCACTACCAAAGCCAAGATACCTGGGGCATCTTTTGAAAAGCAATAATTTCAATCTATAACCATAAACACTAAAACATGGGCCATTGTTTCTCTTCTGTGATGGTAATGCTTAAAATGAGAAGTCTTCTGATGCACTCAGCTTTTATGGTGATTCAGACAACACCCATGATGTATTCTGCACTAAAAACTGAGCTCGCGTGTCCCAGAAACTGAATGCAATAGCAGCCAGGGAGGGATATTATTTATCATATTCATGAATCATATTATGGTATGACATGGAGAATCAGAGCATGAATTTTAAATTCATCCTGCTGCCCCCTCCTTATGCCACTGGGAGCCGAAGCATCAAAAAAGACAGAGCATTTTACAGAAGTACCCAAATTAGGAATATTTTATTCCATTTCCTTAACAGCTCTTTCTGCTGGATTTGGAAGGAGGGATGGGCAGAAGGGGTGCCTGTTCTCAGCACACATATGGAAGCTGTGGTCACCAGATGGGCCAAGCTCAGCTCCTAGAAACACACGATTGAACCTGAATGCCCTCAGACATATGTATATGCCTTGATTTTTCAAAAGCTTGTGAGCTTTTTCGTCACCACTGGGTTCCTCCAGAGCACTAGGCAAAAAACCAAACATCCAAACCCACTCTGGCTTCTTTTTATACTTTGAGAAAGCAGGAAAATGCAAGTATTTTTCCTTTGTTTGGGGACTTTATTATTTTAATTACTTCAAAGGTAAAAGAGAAGAAAGTCTGTGCTTAACAGGTCACCAAATTACCATTAATATAACACCTGATTCCTGTGACAAAAGGAAGGTCCACACATGACTAGATTCCTGATCTAGGCTGAAACCACCTTAAAAGCTTAATGCTAAGGCTACCCCTTTACTTTCAAAACAACAACAAATAAAGGACCTTTTGACCAAAATGATCTGAATGAATTCTTCTATTGCAGAAGAAGAATATTCAAACATCTAAGATCTCTTCTCACCTTCATTTCCATCTTAAAATCCTGTAGGGTCCTGTTTTTCACTAATTTTTTTTTTCCTCAGAAGATCAAAAGAGCACATGCATGCTTGTTATGCCAATGTCTATTCATTAATGAAAAATCATGTTTTATAGTCAAGTATCTATTTTACATTTAAAGTTTAGGAGTTGTCAAGGACTAAACTCGGTCTCCATGTTGCAATTTAGTATCTCAGGTTGCATTGCTAGCAGTTACATCAGCATAAGGATGTCCAATGGACAAGAAAAACAACGGATATGTTTAGAAAATTTCTTTGAATTTCTTTGAGTAGTATTAAAATCTAGCAAGTTACTGATCTAGTACACTACAAACTCTTTTCTGCTTTGGACCACTTAGACGCTTTAATTATTTGTTTCAGGAATTGTTTTTGTTTCAGGCCTCAGTGCTGAAAACAAGAACTACAGCGTACACTTGGGTTTCTGTGATTTCAGTTGCACTGCTCACAGCAGTACACCAGGTACATATGTAGGCCACTAAGTAATAAGCACCCCTCGTATTTCTGTCGTTGCCTTTAAATACTTCTTGTTTTAAATTTGTTGCAAGTGTAACAGAACCCTACTTCTCATACTTGAGTGCATTTTTAACAGAATAAACAACCCAGATGCTCAACCACACAGCCTCTACATCTGCTGTTTCTCTATTTAGATATCCGGTTCCTCAGTTACTGGCAAAACTGATAATCCTTATTCTAGGGCTACCAGGGTTTCATGCAGATAAGTATCTTACACAAAGCGGCAGGAAGGGAATTAAAGATAATTTGAAAAAATCCTGAGTTGCCATTATGTTATGCGATACTTCACCCGGCACCCTTGCAAAGGAGGAACAAAACATCAGTGCCAGAAAACACAACCTCCCACCCATCTCGGCAAACGCATTGTAGACTCACCCTGCCCTCAAATCCTAAAGGGAAGCAGGCATCAAGGGGGGCTTTGCCATCAGCCTCCTCACCCCCAGCTGCCCGCCCTGCCAGCCACCCCCAGCCAGCACTGCTGCCAGGGTGGTGGCATCCTCAGCTGGGTCAAACACAGCAGCCAAAGAGCCAGCGCTGAGGCAACAGACAAGTCTAAGCAGTGCATGGGATCATCCCCCTTGATGGCCCACACAACCAAATTGTATGTGGCCCTTAATATCACATTTCCCAACTTTAAGCAAATCCACAGCTTCCCACCCACACGTTCCCTCTAGTTTACTGACCCAAGAGTTTTCTGGTATGGAAGCTGACCTGTGTGATTACTGATTTTCAAGACACCACCGCAGCAGAGGAAGGCACTTACCCTCATCATGATCTCTCTTTCTATAATGCTGTCCTCGATAGAAAACATTTCAGACACGGGTCTTTCCTTGACCGGTTCTTTCTTGACCCGCTCCTTCACACTGGTGAGGTCAGGCTCTGAGATAGAGGGCCCCAGTGAAGACCCATTTATTGCCACTTGATCAGTTCGAGAGACACTGATGGCTTTGGAAGGCCCCGGCCTCATGGCCTTGGCCCTGGCTACGGCCACAGAAATGCTAACATGGTCCTGCCTCAGTGCTCCGTTGCTGACACTTTTGCGAGGCCCGGGGTACTCGGGAGGAGGTTTATTTGGTATTCTAGCCAAGGCAGCTTGCAGCTGAGCACTGTACTCCATGTTCTCATGGAGGGCCGCTATCCGGGACACAGGTTCTTGCGTTTCTTCTTCCTCTTCGCTTTCACTGCTGTGTATCAGCATTGTGGCATCAGAAAATGTCTTTTTGTGGTGGTAGTGAGGGACTTGCTGAACTTCGTGCCCCATCTGAACCGACTCCTCTGGCTGCACCTGCTCCCGCAGCGTGTTCCTGCGTGGCAGAGGGGCATTCAAAGTCTTTAAGGCCATGGCTTCTATCCCGCGCACCATATTGCTGATGACCTCCAGGCTGTGGCGCTTGTTCACCGCCGCGTGGTGCTTCACGGCCATGAGGGGCTCGCTGACCTCCTGCAGTGACTGGCGCACCACCGGCGAGCTGTCCTCCTGGAAGGTTTTCACCGAGAGCTGCACCTTGCGCGTGACCAGGTCGGGGCTGCTGCCGCTGACATACTTGTGCCGGTGGCTGGCCAGGTCGGGCGTGCTGGTGGCCGGGCGTGGACGCGGGTACGGAGGAGGGGGTCTGAAGAGATAGTTCTTCAGCATGTGGGTGGTGGTGTAGCTCTGGCTGCTCTGCAGCTGCATGTTGGCCAGTTCCGGGGTGCTGACCGTGTGGGATATGGCGCTGGCTGCTGTCTTATTCTGAGCAGCATTGTTAGGGTTCATTTGGTCCGCCGGGGCCGCAGGCTTGTTATAGCCACCCCCCTGGGGCCCGTAGGTGATCATGTAAGGGTGCCTCTCTCGAATCTCAGGCTGGCTGTAAACTAGGTCTTCTGGCTGGTTGTAAGCGTGTGTGTTTCCAATATTGAGATTCCTCAAAGACTGACTTTGGCTATCCATCTGGATCACCCCTCTCTTCATTTGCCTCATGACAGTTTCATAATCCGGTGTTGGCCTGTAAGATGGGACGATGATTGCACTGTGTCTGTGGCTGGGGATATAGTCAGCTCTCATGATGTCACTTCCTGGGATGCTCAGATTTGAGGACATTGGAGATGCCTGGATGAAGTTCTGTGACCGATTGAGGGAGTTCATGCTGTGGGCACTGCATACACTCCCATTGGGTCCATTACCATTCAAGTAACTGAAGTCCATTGGACACCTATCCAAGCTGGTCTGAGACCTACAGTAGAAAGTTTCTTCATTTCCATGGAAAATGCTATCTGTGTAGAGTAGAGGGAGAAATGTTGACATTTTTAACCCACAAGGACTTACCCACTGTAACAAAACTTCAAATGCAGTCTGCAACATCGAGTACAGAGACAGCTTAGTGCACAAGTGCAGGGAATGTTTGGTCCTGGGAGTGTCCTTGAGCCATTCAAATAGAACTAAACCCAAGCTACCAACGTAAACATTCCCCACGCTTAGCAAAATAAGGTAGCAGTTCAGATCCTTGTGGGAAACATGAAAGGGGAAAAAGAGGAAGTGTTTTTGCCTGAGGTGACAAGGAAGAATAAAGGGGCATCTCCTCCCTCAGCATTGTGAAAGGGTTCACTGCTGCTGACACCTTAAAACTCCAGCACTTGCAAGCATATGGTTAACCTGAAAAATTCTCTCATCTCTTCTGTTGATACACAGCTGCCTGAGATTCAGAATAGCAGAGGATTGCAAAATTTGCAATCCTACTTTAGACCAGTCAACAGTTTTGAGGATCTGAAGTAAGACACATTTGGGTGATCAAAGCTCAGGGGGGAAAGAAAACAGAAAACAAACCCAAACAACAAACCAACCTAGAGATGCACTATATAGAATGTTAAATACTTCAGCAAAGTGTACCTGAGAGAAAATCAAGACAGTAACGATCATATCCTGGATCACAACTTTACTGCAAGACTGTCTCTGTTGAAAATTTTGTAAGAAAAGCGTAATAGTTTCTCAAACTCCGAAATCAGCTAGTTCTATAAAAATGCACAAAAGTCTGTCGTAAAACTAAGAGAATTTTACAATTCTTCTAAAATTGAGAATATCCTTCACAGCCTCACCTTCACAGTAAAACAGTAGTAGCCACTAAGTCTACTGTATGCAAGGAACTCTTCTAAATGGCTCCTTTTAAAACTTACCAAATTCTACCTTAAAAATAGTCAGACCCCACAAGCCAAAACACTAACAGGTATGATTGAGGGTTCCTCTGCTGGTGAGAGCACTTCAACTGTACCTCTCACGAACTGCAAAGAACAGCAGCCTCACAGACCTGGCTACGTGTATTCCAAAAGGTGGGGTGGTTAAGGGTGTGAGACTCAAGCATTTAGGGGCTGGGCTCCATTCCCAGACTTGATCAAAGTCACCTGGCACAACCTCTTAAAGAACTTATTTGTCAAATATGGGCGTAAAAATAGTTAACCCTCCTTGCGTCTGTAAGGCTAACAATGCAGGCAGATGGTGGTGAAAAATCAGCAGAAAAGGTTGTCTACAGATACAGTTTCATGGACAGAACATTATGATTTCTCCTACAGTAAAAGCTTTTTGCTGTCTCCTTTTCTCTCACTCAGTTTCTCTCCCTGGCCCCAGCTGGCACTGCCTTTGAGTACTGCCATCATACTCGCTTTAGAAATTATTTTCAGCTCACTGAACTGGAATACAAAGTTTAAGGTCCATATAATCATACACAGATATTTTAGGGAAATTTGAAAACTGAAATTGGACTTCAAACAGAAGACTTACTGCAACATTAACTATAAAACTGCTAGTTCTCCAGCAGCAGCAGCTCCTATTTGACCATGATGGCATTATAAATCTAGACATAAGGCTTAGGAGCTTCTTTGCATACACATAAAATTGAAGTACATTACAGGGAAAATATATGCTCTAAATACCTTGTGAATTATGTGTTTCAGTGTAGTGTTCTCCACACTGGACATGCATAGGAGGCAGTATAAAAGGATGTTGTCTTGGCTGAAATAAAAGCACAAGAAAATAAAAAAGCATTAGAACTTCATTTGCTACAGTTTTTGCAACCGAAACAAGAAAAATGGTTCTGCACCCTTTCCACTGAATACTGCTCTTTCTTACCCAGCCAGACACGTCTTGGCAGTTCCTTATAAAACAGAGAATAATTTTTTGTTAATTGCTTGCTAGATTTTGTTACAGAGCCCAAGGCTAAGCAGTTAAAGACTCCTTTAAGCTCAACCACCTCAGAAAAAAATGCACAATTTCAGCTCTTTTAAAATTCTTCACATTTTTATTAAAAGCCCTTGCCCTTGAAGAAATAAACCCAAACAAAACAGACACTTAATCAGGACAAAAGCAGACATGGAACAAATTCAAGGACTTAGGACACTGCTATACAATCAATAGGACCACATATGAACTTAAAATGAACATTGAATTCCTTAGATAATGAACTTGAGTTTACAGTAATAATCTGCACTGAAACAAAATTTTTAACACAAGTCTCAGAGGGGGCAATTCCACATTTAATCAGCAGGATCATTTACAGAAAATAAATCAGAGCTGGCATCATATTCCCCAACTTTGTCCCTTGGTACACCGATGTGTTTTGCAATTCTACTTTGCCATCTGCACTGCAATGTCCTGTCTGGTATCACTGAGCAAAGTTTATGGAAGCATATTTCAGTATATGACGTAGGCAGAAAGGCAAGGAAGACACTCCTGTCTCTGAATGTGCCTTCCTTAACAGCAGAATAAGGGCTTTTTATCCAGACTGATTCACATAGTTCAAACTATTAAGGAATACTATGGATGCCCAAGGCAAAAAACCCCACATAATCTGCCTTTGCGTGCACATGCACCAAATGAGCACCATGAAAGTTTGCTAGTGAACAAGGGGTAGGGAAGGGGTAAGAGTTACATTTTCTATGTAAATGGTAAGAAGGAATGAGACTCAAAGGTACTGAGCTCAGTATGAATTCTTGCATACAAAATAGCTGTGTTAAGCCAGAGCTGTAAAACATCAAGAAGTATTTTTGCTGCAAGAATTACTTCCAAAGGTATAAAACCCTAGTTTCACTGAACAACCTGGGCCAAGGAGGCTGCTGTTGACAAATTAGTAGAGGAGCCGAGGCTGGAACTAAGATCCTGGAAAGAGAAATTACTTCTATTAAGAATGTACACATGTGGAGAGAGCACAGTTTTCTTGGTGATAGATGTTATGAAAGGTATCTGCAAGAAATTTGGAATTTTTATTTCTAAGGCCCGTCTGCCTCCTTTGAAAAAAAGAGAACCCTGGGTTCTGCAGAACAATAATATCCAAATTAATGATGACTTGGATTTCTTTAAAAATCAGGGAATTAAACATACCATTATATTAAGATCTCCTACATTGAGGGGGTTTTTCTGTAAAACCAACATCAGTGGGTGGTCTGACAGGAAAAAGAGACAGCAGAAACCATGCCAAAACCATATAAAGGGTCTTGATCTGAAAGTAAAGAACATGATCCCTAGTGAAGTGGCAGAGCCTCACCCCTAAGATTCCACTTCACTTCCCGTTTCTGCCTGCTGATTTACTGCTACACAAGACAAATGAATAGGTAGGTGTATGAAGGTATGTGCAGTTCAGACAACAGTCAGGAGGGCTTTTTTTTTCTTCCCAAAGAGAATTGTTCCAACAAGTTAGCAGAACAATTATGAAAAAGGCAGCTGAAAGTTCACCATGAGCAGTCAGCAGCCCAGTGCACTTTTCGATTGATGAGCCTGCATTCCTCCTCTAGATCTTCCTGAGACTTTGGGGATTTAAAGCTTGTTGCATGCTTATGTTTGAAACAAAGTGGCAGCAGGATTTGTTTTTTTCTTTTGAAAGAGGAGATTTCCATTTTTCATATATAATTTAGAAAGCAGCTCACTTTTCCCCCTCATGATATAACAGAGGCCGAAGCGTAAAAATGCAAAGCAGTGTTTATTTTTTCATCTTCAGTTTCTCATAGTAATTTCCAGGGACCTAACTCATAGATACCAAAAATACTGTAAATATGCCACAGAGAATGCAATACACAACCTATGTATTGCATCATGACACCTTAGAAACACCCGAACAAGGGAAGGACAAAGGAATCCGGAGGCAGCTACAGCAGCTTTCCTGCCAGTGCCTGGGAAACAGAGAGTACAACTTCTGGATCTAATGGATTGTATACATACACGCAGGAAAATAACCTGTGTTGAAATCTGCAAGGATAGAGCTATCCTAAAAATCAGTACCTGCTTAAGCCTAATTTTGGAACATTTTCACAAGCTGTAACCACGCTGTGGGGAAATATCAAGAAAACACTTGCCCACATCAGCTTTCTGCCATGCAGAAATAGGGTAATGGACTTTTCACTCTGGAAAGGTCTACAAAATAGGTATAACCTATACCACACATGAAAACAATCTGCATAGAGATAATATTGCTCTCTGTCTAAGGAACCAGCAGTGCTACTGTTACAGAAATTCAGAATCTGTTAAATATGATGAAAAAATACTGATAGATGTTAAATAGATGTTAAAATTTCATCCAAAAAGCGTTTTTTCAAAACAGATGGAAGAAGAAAAAAAAAGACTCACACATGATATTTTTTTTGTAAATATTTCAGGAAAAAATCACCCAGTTTTGTCAGATTGATAGTGTTTCTGAGGATTAGTTAAACGGAAGTAAAAACATGTTAAGAAAAACTCTGAATCACAGTCCTGATTGGTTCTAATAGTTTAACTTAAATTAACAGTACCTTCACACATAAAATAGGGTCTTAACCCAAGAAGCTGGTAAATTGTAAGTAGTCTTTATACAAAAACATGCAGATTGAAGAAATGTGAAATGTAACATTATGTAATGACTAGATTTGATGCATAGAGCACATGACACTTCAAATTCTGTCTAGAGGATTATTTCTCTACATATTGAAATAACCTCAATCCAGCAGAAAAGATGCTCAGTTTCGGTAGGGGAAATAAAAATATAATGCCTTGAAGACTGTAATTTTTACTATTCAGTCGTGATATTATCCAGTTAATCAATCTGGGCAGTCACACCCTGGAAACTCATTCCAGTCATATTGCCAACAAGAAACGAGTTAATGGGCTTATTTGAAATTAAGAAAGTAGTTTATCTTACACAATGCCTTATCCTATTAGAAATGGTATAGATATTCTTAAAGACCTCACAGTGGCACGTACCAAAGATGACCTACTCCAGGTTGGCCGTCGTCGGATAGGGGGAGGAGAATTTGATTGTCTGTGGAGGAAAAAGAGAAATTATAGAAACCACAATATTTCAATTCTGAGTCAAGAATGAATGGGAAAAACAAGATGTAAAGAATTTGTTCATATTGCTCATTACTGAGATTTTCAGATATATGAATAAATGAAAATAATCCAGGTTCTCCTTTAAATACAGAAAATGTTCCCATTCCAAACTATGCATGCCTTTTGTTCATTATCCTATCTGTCTCACTTGGAAACACAAGAAAGAAAAATTCTGCTTTAAAATGAATTTTAAAAGTCTCTCAAGTAAAAAAAGTAAACATGGCACACAGGTGGAGTCTCAGGTGACTTAATGGGGACATTAAAACAAGGACAGTTTTATGAAATTGATAGCAATCAATCCAAAGCAATGCACACAGATCAGGAAGAAAAGGAAAAAAAACAACTGGTTAGACAATACTAGCAGAGCCACATACAATGTTAGAGTAGCCTGGTGCAGTGGAAGGAACAAGAAGTATAGGAGGAAAAAAAAATACGAGGAAGAGAAAGATACAAGTTGAAGGAGGTAGAAATATAGTGCTTACGTGAAGAGAGGTAAGGTGGAATTTGTCCTCTTACAGTTTCTGATCTGGTGGATGATGTTATGTGTGATTAGAGGAAAGGCACACAGGAGAACAAACAGCTATCATTTTAACACAGAGGGCAGGAAAATTATTTGGCTAGAAAAAACACACCAGCATGTGCTATCATCAATATCTGTAGCTCTAGCACACAAGCTTATACCACATGAGACCGTGGTAAGGAGAGCAGTTCTAATGACAAAAATACATTGAAACTTGTTATTTTGCTCTTTGACTTTGTGACATTTCCTACCTTTATTAGTCCAAATATTTGCAAGTTGCCTATGAAACTACTGCATACAACACACTCATAGAACCCATATGCTTATGGTTCAGTGTTTAGGAAGAAACATGATCAAAAGCTATGGCTTCTGCAGTCTGGCTTATGACTGGTAACAGCAAGTTCTCTCTGTTGACCCCAACACACAGCTTCGAAGAGGAAATATCCCAAGGTGACAGACTGTGGTATTTCATTTTCTTTCTTGACTGTCACAGAGGAAAAAAATCAGGACCTCCCTTTGAATTCAATCCCTCTGGAACCATTAAAACTGAATTTAGTATTGGACTATTGAAATCCATTATATGCTGCTAGAGAAATGTCTTTTCCAGTTTTCCAGTCTTCCACTCACTTCCCAGGAACTGAGGGCAGTGTAAAATCTAACCAACATCTCTTTTCTGTAAGTGAAAAGATCACTCAGAGCAGTTCACCTCATTGGAACTCTCCTGTGCTCTAACTCACCATATGTTAATATAATGTGTGCACACGTGAAAGACCTTCCAATCTTCCCCTCATCATTTTGGCTTTATTTTCCAACAGATGGCATTACCCAGTTGAACAGATGGGATGTCCAGCTTTAACTAGAGTTGTTGATAGAGATGAGACTTCTTCATGGTAAGTTTTGCAAGAATTTAATGTTCTCTGTTATACACACCCAGCACACCACGAAAATTTCTCAAAACTCTAACGTTTTGAAAGCCAAATTTATCTCAATCTGAAAATGTGCTGGTGTAAATGAAACATCTCAGCTAAGAAACAGACTTTTGAATTAAAGCTCAAGCCCAATGAATTCCTCCTTCAGTTAGGAGGAGTCCACCTGTGTGAGCACTAGCTCAAGGCCAGTTTCTAAGAAAGTGCTCAAACCAGAGCCTAAAGGAGACTTCAGGTTTAGATTTACAATCTCTGCTGTGTTGTGGCAGTGCAGCTACACAGATTAATGCACCCAGGTGTCCTCCCTTGTTCAGCATGCGTATGAGGCAGATAAATTATCCTGCCCAAACTAGAAGATGACAACCTGCACTTTCCAGTGCCCTTAGTTGCTGGATGGGCAGTGCATCTGCTGCTACAGCTCACATTTTGACATGATAACACATGTCACCTTTCACTCCAGTTTAGACTAATACTCTGGGCTATCAAGAGCAGACACCAAGGCCTTCAATTCAAGACTCCCTGAAGTATTTGGGTGCTTGGGGAGCATCAAAGCTCACAAGGCTCAGAATGAAATTTCATTTTCAACTGTCTGTTCTTGCTGTTGGTTAAAACAAAACAGGAAAAAGGGAAAGGGGAAAAGAATAACTGACATACATGACTAGGGGAAAAAGACCAAAAAAAATCCCCCAAACCAAACAAAACCAGACATGCCAAAACTAAGACAAAGTCCAAAGCAAGGTGTCAGAAAACAAATGTGAAGCAAGAGTACTTACTCTGTGCAGATTTTGTTCTGTTTGTAAAACTTGTGTCTCAATGCAAACAGACGTGAAATATACTTGGCATTTTCAAGATCGTCCTTTAAAAATGAGAAAAAATAGGAAAAAAACTCATTTCTTATTCTTATCAAGAAGTGACAAAAGTTTTTTTAAAAATCTAGTTGCAGAAATGCTTGGTAAGGTCTACCATGTACAGAATTTGGCTCCCAAGAACACATCTAGTGGTCTCAAGAGCATTGAAGGCATAGGATTACTGAAACCCTGAAGTGGTGTGCATTTACACACTGCCACTTCACTGCTAAGGCACAGCAGGGGAAGGACTGCAACAATAAAATGGCTCAAGCTTGCTGGTCCAGTGTCTATGCTGGCCTTGGTTCAGGGAGATGTGGAGTGATTTCAAATAGCACAGAACAGCACCATGGCCCTCTGAGTTCCAGTACGTGCACGCATGCTAGCTCATGCCCAGTTTCTACTTATGCTGCTGTATTTATGCTGTTCAAAAAGCACTTCATTTTTTTTGCAGACTTCTCAGTGTAAGATATTTCAGGACGCTTGGAAGAAAATACAGAAATCAGCACCTAAATGAAATTAATTTCTTTTTCTGCATAAAGTACAACATGAACTGTGAGGGGGGTGGTGTTATGCAAGTGAGCCTCCTTGGGAAAGTGGAATTTTAAAGGTTTATTTTTACATAAGTAGCTTTCATGATGACACTGATCAGATCCTTCTCTTACTGTGTGAAAGAGTACATTCTCTTCTTTGTTGATCAACTCTAGAACAATTGAAGACTTGTTATGAGCAATATTCCCAATGTCATTCCACCTGCAGAGTGAAAAAATGCATTGGAGTTAGCCAACACATACATTCAAACATTTCACAAACACAGTAAGAATCCCTTAGTCAACATCAGTCTCATTTTATGGGAAAGGTTTTCAGTAACTTTTTGGTGAAGAAACCTGGTCAGGAAAATAAGGAAATCATATTCTGAGTAAAAGTGAAAGGATATTCAGCTCTTAACCCAAAGCAGGAGAGTTAAAAGCTCTCTTTAAAAACATAAATTTGAAGACTAACAATAGAAGACACATTGAAAACACATTAATGATAACCATTTTACTGAACTGTGGCATTTTGGAACTGATTGATTTTAGCCACATGTAACAGAATTATTTTGTTTTAAGTGCCATTTCTCTTCAAATGCTGTTTCCACCTTTCATTCAGTGCCAATTTTTGCTAAAGAAGGCTAAGTTGACAACATGGTTATGCAGGCTATGCATACCATGTTAATACTCTGGCTTTATGTTTGCAATCTTTTTTTTTTTTTTTTTCCCAAGTAATTGTCAGGTTGCCCAAGATCTGAGGTATAATCTTCTTACAAATAGCTGACAGACATTTGCGTACATTGCATGCAATCGACGGGGATGGAAAGGACTTGTTTGTTCTGTTTGCAGCATGCATTCCTCTTCATGTCATGGCAGGATGCTTGTAGTGCATATTTCCAAAGAGTAAGAATCCCAGCACCAACTCTCATTTCTACATGTAAAGAAACTTCTTGCTTTTGTCACCTGGCCCAATTAAAGGATTATCTAATTCCTTCTCAAAATTACATATGCAAAACATCAGATATGGGGAAAACGGAGCACTAACATTTCTTAAGCTGACTAATGAAAGCTCTTTTAAGGCAACTCTCCCCCCAGGATTCCAGTAAAAGTCCGATATAAGCCTTAGCTACTGACTGAAAATCAGTGCACCTCAAAAAACACAGCTCTTAGGCTGCAGAAAATTCCTACTCTAATCACAGGGATTAGTAAAAATCCACCTCAAGTAAACAGCAACAGTAATAAAAATACCCACTAGAAGAGTAGCAAAGAATAACAAAACTATCCTCCCTGAAATCATGAAGATTTCTAGCAACATTTTCATACAGAAGAAAGTCAATGGATAAATCATTCTTATTAACCAAAATAAACTGCAGAAGAAACAATAGAGTGACACAGCCATGATTTTCAAACTCACAGAATGAGAAAGTTCAACATTTTTTAGTGGGGCACCTAAATGTGGCAACCAGATTTTCAGAAGGGTTGAACTCTTAGGCTGCTAGCTGTGAGGTTCAACAGATTTGCATTCAGAAGCATCAAAGAAGACATAAAGACAAGAGAAGAAAAGGGATCAAAGCCTTGCAAACTAGAACAAGATACATGACAGGCTACTACAGCTTTCTTGCCATCCGACCCATTCACAGATATCAGAAATTATTCTTTATCTAATCTGGGCCAAGAGACCAATCCTGAAAACAGCCAGTTTACTATTCCTTAGTTAGAGGATTGGCACTATTACAGTCACGTATGCAAGTAAGGAAAAAATCCCACACACAGAGCTCTGGAAAGAAACTCGCTTTAAATACATAAGACCCTTGTTTTTACCTATAAATCACAGTTGTCCTTCCAATTCTGTTTTTTATGAAGATTCCCATGAAGAAAATACCGAGGTGTATGTCAGTTCCGTGGTTATCCTGCAGAGAAAGGATTATAAATTTAATTTAATAAAGAAACTGGTCAATATGTTTATAGGAATGCATGCTGAAGTACCAAAGAGAAGCCCTTCAGCGTGGATACAGGAGTAACCTATATTTTGCTGCTTGATTGGACTCTAATTTTCATTATTTCAGAGCAGTTAGCACTGAAGTGATTCATTGTGCTGATTAGTGAGAAGAGAAGAAGGCTAAATGAGCTCAAAGTTGTCCTCTCTCAAACACCACACAGACCACCAATTGGCATTTACCATATAATATCCCACACCCTGTCTTGGTGACTACAGCCATCTAGAGCCTGTAGGAATACCAAATCTAGAGCCCGTAGGAACACCAAAAGCAAGAGTTGTCTTTGACAGCCATGGTATTTCTCCAGACATCTGTTAAAACATGTAGAGATTTCAGAGCACCACACCTGGAGATGGAATCCCTCACAAAAGCTCTACCCTTCACACTTTCTCCTTTAAGTACTCCATGTAGAATTTCACAGCATATCACCCTAAAAAGTACCTCCATCTCTATGCAGATACATCCTCCATTGATTTTCATGTGTTGGGTTAAATATTCAACTGCGCACACCACATAAAAACAATGCAAACACAGTGGACCCTAAGAAGTCCCTATTGCTTTTGCACCTACCCATGTCTCCTTGTAGGCTCCTGTTTGAAAACCATGTGCTCCTGATCCATTTTGTACTCAGTTTTCTTAAAAAACATTTTCCCTTCTTTTGGCTACAAAAGCTTAATATTGTTGACAAAGAGGTTTTTTCTACATTTATCAGCAAGGAAGAACAGTTCCCCCCCCAGCTGTATATATAGTAATTGATTCACACTAAGGGGTAAATAGAAATCACGCTAACACCACAAGTATGGTTAGAAAGCACGGCTAGAAGAAAGGATATGAGAGAAGTTATTGTACTATGCCTGCACATACTGTAGAAACCATGCGGTGCCCCTGCACTTAAATAGACCAGATCAGAGCTGTTCTCCCGGCCTTGCCGTGCTTGATCCTCAGAAGGCAATGATGGAGTCTCTGCACCTGTTTAACTACTGAGTGCTAGGCCTTTTGCAAACAAACTATGGCTGGCAATTCATCCATAAGATGAGAGTCAGCAGTTTAGTCTGACTAGAGGAAAACACATTCTTCTGCCTCGTGCCAGAGGGACTTTTACAAGGCAAAAAGATTGGGAATGCATGGGGGAAAATGTATGTATTTGTATACATACAAGTTCATACATCTACATGTGTGCATGTATACACACAAATACCCACATGGAAAGAAAGACATGTAATTCTAGTAACATTTTCTACCAGGAAAAAAAGAGAAACGTTTCATTTTCCCCTTTGAATGCAGTTCGTTTTTCTCCATGGTCAGCATGCTGCTCCTCGACGCAAGACTAACACCTTCCTGCCATTTTGCAGAGCACTCAGTCCACTGTTCATACTTACCTTACTGCCACATGCAATAATATCTAATGACACTTCCAACACAGAAATCTTTTGCAGTAGTTTGCAGCATTATTCGAAATTAATTTGAGGAAAGCTTTCATTTCATTCATTGAAAATAAACATTCCAAAGGTTTTTTTGGCGGGTTGGAAGTTTTTTGCCATTCAGCTCCTCCCCCCAGGCCAATTCTGAGATTGGCGCAAAAGGATCAATTTTTACTTCAGCAGGAAGCTTGTTTTGTTTGGTGTCCATCTGCATTTGTTTTTAAATTCCAAGTTATCTTTAACTAGCAGAAAAACCACTCACAATCCCCCACTTAAGGTGGCTGGGTAGGTTAGCGAAAAGAAATGGGTCATGTTGGGAACAGCAGTTTTCAGTTTCTCAGCACAACTGTATCATGGCATCATGTGCTCCATAATGCCACACATCCAGACAATCCACAGCAGAGTGGGACTTCCAGTGAAGGGAAAGTGACTGCACATGCAAAATAATCCCTGAAATTGCCCCTTATTAAAAATGTGTGGAGGATCTGTTTTCCTTAGGAGGACCTAAGGAAAAGTGAAGTTAATTCTTGTTAAGTAGCAACTCAGAAAGACATGTAAAAGGTCTCATTTTCCCATTGTGTTAAAGATGACCAGAGCTGAGATTCATTTGCCCTGGCCACTCTCCCCTAGATAGCAGATGAAAGAAAAGCAAGGAGCATCTCATTCCCAAGAGGGCACACTCTAGAACATAGCAACCTCTTCTGTAACAAGGATTTTCATGGAAGAGAAGTAGCACTACGGGCCTAAGTAACCCTCACGCTGCAATGTCCATTCAAACTACCAGCAGTCATTTCACCTTCTGGAGCAGTTAAACAAATCCTGTCTCTTTTGGACAAACATGACTTGCACACAGACCAAAGGTTGCTGCAGAGTTCTGCATCGTTTGATTCAGAGGTTTCTTTATAAAATACACTAACATACCTTCACAGGGAAAATTTCCTGTCCAAACCCATCCAGACGTTCCACTTCATTGATGTACATCAGCTCAGCCTCTGCTGCTGTAATGCCACTGCAATTAGATTAACAAAAGGCAGCAAATAGTTCAATATTACACACACACACACAAATACTAGAAAAAAAAAGTGAGTTTCACAAACCACTTGAGAAGACACTTTGGAAATGCTGCCTAGAAATGCACAACACAAAGCCAACTTTCAACATTAGGATTGTTATCAGCAAGGGGGGAAATTTTACTAAATGTCACTAAGCTAAGGTACAAAGCACAGTTCAAATGACAGGAGGAACAAACAGAACTGATCACATTACTCAGCTTCTTCCACACGCATCAAATCTTTTCCAGGCTTTATTAAATCACCAGGTTGTGGCTAGTTTTGGGTGGAAAACTTGAACCATAGGGGTGCTAATCTGCCTGAATATTAAACAAGGTCACTGGAGCTTCTTAAAATGACTTAAAAGGAAAGACCTACATTTTCAAGTTGGCTGTTCAAAAACACAGGCACTAAATCCAAAAGTTGGACAGATTCTCTTTCATAAGAGAGAACAAGCCAGATGAAAACTTTTACACACGTGTCTACACACGCTCCTGTCTCAACTCAGGAATTCAAACAGATTTCAATTCTCAAAAGCAGGTCAGAATAGTTTGCAGGTTGCTCCAAAAGAAGGCCACTATTATTTTTTCTCCTCAGCACAGCTTACAAACAGAAATATGGGAACCAGACAAATACCTGGGAGAAGGGAGGTAGAATAGGATCTACCTGCTGAAGTGAGGGGAAGTATTTGCTCTGTGTGTTGCAGAAATAGCACTATAGAGCACAGCAGGTGGGAAATCTTCCCTTTCAAGTCTGTGAGTTAACCAAGATCACACAAGCAGCCCATGGCAGGGAAAGAACAGAACCAGGCCTGTTCATGGCCAGCTTGGAAGCTATTCCTTTGGTTGCATCAAAGACCCAGGTTTGCATTGAAACTCAAAACTGAGAATGGCCTTAGACTCAGAGACTGGTATTTGTCCTTTTACAACCACTTTCTCTCATGTAATGGGGAATGCAGCATCCTTCACATAATATACCTATTGCATATGACTGTGGGCACTGTCATTTTTCCCATAACAGCACTCTAGAGGTTTGAACACTTCCACCACTGAAACACCTGGACAACATGAAAGACGCCTGCTCACAAAGAAGTTTTTTTTACTGAATCACTAATGCACACACTCCTAGCTCATTAACTAGTAACACTATACTGTGTCCTCTCCTTGAGACTTCAAACTCAATTCCTGTTATTTTCATTTCCATTACACTGAGGGCATTTGTATCCCCCTCCTCTTGAAAGAGGCCCTTGGATTGCCACTGATCCAGTCACAGGGTCTTTCACCATCAGGATTTAAATGAAATCAAAAAGAGAAAGGAGTCTGCTGCATAGCAGAAGTAGTGTTACACATGCTCATTAAACCTAAGGGTGTAAATGCTCGTTTATTTGGGATTAAGTTCTTCAGCCATTTTGTGTTTACAAAAGGCAGATAATCTTCTGTGATAAACTAATTAAAAATCCAATGACACAAAGCATAATAGTAACATGAAGAAAAGCTAGTTAAACACTGCCAGGAATGCATGGGGAGGCAGGGAAGTACTAGGACGATGATAAAAGTTTTTTAAAAAAAGTAGCACAAACTTTATCATGTCAAGCTCACCTGTGAGTTCGGTGTTCCTGAGCAACCTTTTGAGTCAGCTCCTCCAGGACAGCTTCATCCTGGGTCCAATCCTGTAAGAACATGAAGTGGCATCAAAAAACTAGTCAACCAAAGAGAGAGAGGATAAAATGGCAGATAGAAGCTATGACAGCAGATGTTTCAAGACTTGTAGTTAGAGAGATGCTATCACTGACAGCATTGAAAATTCAAAGCATGAGATGCTGAAAATATCTCATAAGAACATGAAACTGACTTTTTTATATCTTCTTTTGAGAGGGTAAAGAGATACAGTTAAAAATAGGGGTAAGGTCCAGAATTATTGTTCTCTATTATTGCAAAATAGAGAACAGAATACAGAACACAGATAAAGGAGGCCTTTCTGGATAAGTGCTGAACAAATCCTTACAAAATTTAGAAATCTACAAAATAATTAATACCTTTTAAAAACAGTCCAAAATAATACACATAGCATGGAAAATGAATTGAATGTTTTTTGACCTGCGACATACAGATACTTCCTTCCTCATGTTAAAGGGATTGAAAGTTTTGCTACTTCTTCAAATATGCATTAAAACCTACTTTATGCTTGCAACACATTTCTGAGCAGAAAGTCTTATACTCTCCAAATTTAATAACGTGTGGTAGAAACAATTCTGAAATAATTGGGAGCAAGTTAATAAAGGAAGTCTACTCATAATTTCAAGGCCAAAAAAAGGAAGCTGGAAAACTTTCTTGCAAAACCTCAAAGTTCTTACTTTTATTTAAGAAAGCCTTAAGGCTGCATGTAATGTACTTAAATACACTGCTTCTTGCTCAATGGGGCCCTCCCCTCTGATATTTGTTTCTGCCACAAAAAAATGTGAAAGTGGTAGCATGCTAATGAAAAATGGCATGGTACAAGCCTATACACAGCCTGTGGGGTGTACTGTGTACATAACTTTGTTCTTTTCACTGCTGAAGAAATGCCATTTGACACACACTGTAGCCTCACAAGATCAAACAGCAGGAACGCAGCTGCCCCTCCCTCATCCACAAGCTCACTTCACTAATGAATTTATAGCAATGTTCTCAGTGGAGGCTTTTTCTATGCCCCAAATTCATTCAAATCCTTCAACTTGCTTAGGGACTTATTTGTATTTGCAGCACTTAGCCACTGTTACTGAACTTGCAGTGAAATACTTGCTATTAGGTTACCCATCCTTCCCAAGAGAGCAAAGAGAAGTTGTTAAAGCAATGTCTAGAGAAATCGTTGATTTAAGAGTAGGCTTCTGAAGCTGTAGGAAGCAGACACTCTGCTGATCTTCTTAAATTCAGTAAGAGTTGTAGGGATGAAAGGCAAAATATCACAAAGTGATGGTAAGCATGCAAAACAGCGGAGAGCTGACCACACCACCATGGAGGCAGCTGAGACAAAAAGAGAGGTTCTAAGAGATGGGACTGAGAGTAAATTGCTGAATTCCAGAGAAATTAAGCACCTGGAATCTCACCTAGAGACCAAAAACCTCCCCTAATTTTTTTTTCTGAATAGAAAAATAGTACCAGTTTATCCCTGGAAGTGTTCAAGGCCAGGTTGGATGGAGCATTGAGCAACCTGTTCTAGTGGGAGGTATCCCTCCTCCTGGCAGGGGGCTTGAAACTAGATGATCTTTTGCCAACCCAAACCACTCTATAATTCATTTTGTACTGAAAGAACTTTGCAGAAGTTCATTCTCAAAGTGACATTTGACATGTATATTCCACACAAAGCATATTCAGATCTCTGTACATTTCCCTTCTTCCTTCTGTTTTTTTTTCAGATCCTATTTAACTATCTAGTGGCTCAAAATCACATTTTCACTTCAAGACCACGCAGATGTCACCTTTTTGGACTGAAGATGAACTGTCCACTGCAGTTCCTCTACAAAGAGCATGGGTAAGTGGGATGAGATGCTTCTCAAGCCTTCAAATTACAGTAAGATGAATCATTCTCCCTCTACCACTCCACTAATTGCAGAGGGAAACCAGATGCCCTAACTTCCAGGCAGCTACAGTCATGGCATAGCTACTCCACCCTACTTCCAAATATTTTTTCCAGTTAGAAAAAATTCCATGATCTTTTATATTTATGAGGTTTACAGCAAATACTCACACTGATGGACTTGTTCATCTAAGACAAAGCCAGCGTTAGCTTGAACAGGCATTTGTTTTGGGTTTTTTCTTCTTTAATTCATCCTCCCAGAGAGTCTCAATGACACAGACTGCAAGTGCTTGGCATTTGTCACCAAATATCCAACATCATTAGTGATCTAAGTTCCTTTCCTAAGCATTCAATTTATTTGTTAGTTTCCAAATGTGAACCAAATTTACAGCAAATGTTCCCCGGAGAACATTTTGAGAAGACCTGGCTTCACTTCAGTGCAACAGTCAGCTGATGTAAATCCACATTCTCTTCAGGAATGGCTACGTGGCTTGTCCTGTGACACAACATTTACTACAGCAGCAGCCCTTATATCCCCTTGATATGCCAGGTTGCTAATACCACAGTACTGCTAATATACATCTTTTAAAACAGCTGCAAATTCTTTTTTGATTCAAAGATGTCTTGTTTCTTTTGTGGGCACCTATTCCTAGTGGAGCCTCAACAGGAACTGAAAATGGAGTGACATTCCACAGCATAGAATCATTCAGCTATGATCAAGTTCTGGGGAGTAAATTTTGCTTTCACTAGTCCAGCGCTGGTGCTTTTTTACTCTGTTATCAACAAAACCATCCCTGAGTCATGGAGAAATTATTCACAAAAGACCACAAAAGAGAGGGATAAGGAACTCACCATAGGAAACAAGACATATTCTCGGAGGAAGTCATGAGATTCAAACTGATTATAGTCTCCAAAATCCGCTGGGAAAAAACAACATAATTACTCATTTTGGCACACATGCTAAGGCCACACTCAACCTTTGCACAGATGCTTAATTTCAAGTGGGCGAGTTCTCTCTGAAGCCACAGCCCAGCACAAAGACTTTTGCTTGTACTTTAGCTTTTAACATGAAGGTCTGAAAATAATAGTGTTATTACCAGAGATCAAGTAACAGCCAACAAGTAATTTCTTTCTTTTGATCCCTAATATAATGACCATTTGCAATGCTTAAACATCAGGAGTGCAAGAGTTTGTTCTTCTGTAGCCTTCTTGAACTCATACCTCCATTAAAAAAATGCTGGGATTGATTAGTCTCTTTAAAAATTGTGCACACTTTTGCTTCTCCACCATTTCCAACCCTGACCAGGCAAAAATTAAGAAAATTTAACCTAACTCTGCTACAATTCTACACAGTTGAACAAAAGATTAATTTTACCCCCTATAAAGGTTAAAAAACAGTAATCAATTTTATTAAATATTGTCAATAACGAGCATGGGGGAAGGTTTATCCCTCTACAGCCAACCTAGCAATGCAGGCACTATGCTGGCCCACACCTTTCTACTCACTTTTCTGCTTCTTCTACATGTCTCCAAAAGATATTAATTGCCAATCTCACGTTCACTCATATGTCAGGCTGAGGATTCTTGTCTAAATGTCCTTGAGACTGTGGAGTTTTGGAAATGCTTCCTAAAGGCTTAACTACATTAAAAAACCCCAAACAATGTCTATATCTATCTATCTGTTAAATATACAACAGCTTATATCAAAAGTGTATCTTGCCAGGAGGTTTTTATTTTATATTAATTGAACAGGATCAAACGCCATCTACAAGATTCTTGTATTATAGGAGCTGGAAATCCCCACCATAAATCATTTTATCTAAACATTCTTTCAAAGCTTCTAGACAATTTCATGTATTGCAGGGTGCCAAAAATGCAGTTTCATTTTGTTTTTACCTCAGAATTATGTTTTAACTAAACAGAAAGATATCAAAATGGGCATGAAATAGAGTCCGCAAGTTTGAAAGAAGTAAGTATTTCAAATAGCTTTGATTGCATCACATGCAAAGGACAAAGGAAGTAACAGAATACCAGGAACAGTAGGACTGACACTCTCAAAATTAGGAAAAAGCTCCAAAAACAGAGTGAAACGTATTCAGTATCTATTCAGACCTAACTTACACACTGGAAAATCTTCATTTACCTAAATTAAACGATTCATTATGGAATCTTATATACATATTTCCCTTTATTAGACAAACATTTCCAGATTTGACAAGAAACATTTCCCTTCAGTTTTTAACAAAGATATAAGATACAAACTCAGCATTTCTACTGCTCTAAAAAAAGACCATATAAGCATTTCTCTCCATTGAACCTTTAATTGTCAAGAATCAGATCCTCATGTTTGCTATTTATGTATATACTTCCCCCTTCCCACTCATCAGAGAGCACGCAGAGAACATCATTGCTGAAACTCTGCCTCAAGTTCTCATAGTTAGTTGTGGATACACTGAAACACTTTTTCCAAATACAGGGCTTCGTCCTCTGCACATATGCATTGTATGATCCTACTTTTATTGATGTCCTTAGGAGTCTCAGAATAAAAATTATGTTGTAAGAAGTAGTTTATTATTAACTTATAACTCACAGAACAATTACGGTCATGTGCTCTTTCATACTTCATATAGCACTATACAGCAAAATGAGTTTTTAATTAAAGGCAAAATTAAAGCTGCTGCCATGCTCTTTGATGTAATTTGCATTTCAAACCAGAGAACGTGAAGCAAATTCATTACTGCAAAGTATTCCGTAGTCAGGGCTGGAAGAACTGGAGTTTTGTTGAGATTTGCTTGCATGAATTCTAGAACTAGGAAAGTTGAGCACTGTGGTCCCTCATTCCTTCCCTGAGGCTGTGGGTGTTTCATCCACAGCAGTCCACCCATGCACTTAGGAATCAATTGGAAACCCAGCTGCTGTGAGTAGGAGTCATACAAGGCCTCAGTGCCCAGCCAAGATAAAGGACAAACCAAAAGAGCCATTCCTAGACACAGGTTGGGGTCACGTCGTCCTACCTTGCACTGCCAGTCCAGCCAGTCGAATTCCCTGCTCAAATGAGGATATCAATCGCCCATCAAGAACATCCTTTTTCACCTGTAGGTAATACTGATATCTAAAAAAAAAAAAAAGGAGCACAAATAGGCACATATTATAATATCTATATGCTTGCACATTTCCTACAGGAAAAAAAGATTGTGGAAAGGAAGGAAGGAAAAAATCACCCCAAACAGGTCAAGCTGTTGAACAGCAGGTCTGTACCTGGCCTCAGAAGCTGCACATTACCACAACAAATCAATATGATCCCTACCTGTGCAGTGCTTCCAGATGGATGAAAGGGAAAATAAAAAGTTCTAGTCTGCACTCCCCAGACCACATAGAAGAGGGGCATCTGTGAAGATTACCTCTTTAATAAATTTTATAGAGGTTACTGAAGACCGCGCAATCCTCAATGCAAAAAGGGCTTTCCCATATTGCTTCTATTGTTTTGCCCCGTTGTCACCATTTTTATCGAAGAAACAGAATTTCAACTATGCACTTTGGTCTGCTGATTAACCTTAAGCCATGGCTCATATAAAAGCTTTATTAATTGGCATTTTTCTTGTGTAAGGATGACTAAGACACACAAATCAAGCAAAGACAGCTTCTAGCACAGTCCATGTGTGCATTCAGCCTCATGCTCCCAACCCCTGAGTACACCTGGATGATCCAAATTAAGAATCTCAAAACCCAACAAATGGGCTTTTTCAGGCCATGAGCAGACACAGTAACCTGGCTACATCTGAAACAGGTTCAGAGGCTACTGCACCCTTCAGCTGCATGCCTGTTTGCCCTTTGAAACTGGAAGTGGAGGGCATCCACGTAAAATGCCATGGATTTAAGAAATAATTGCTTGAGACAAACTGGGATAGAAAGAATTGGTACACAAGCATGCCAGCCAGTCCCAGAGACTGCAAGCTCTGCAGGACAGACAGTGAAGAGCAGTCAAAGTCTAGGGGCAGTAAACCCCTAACTGTGCTTAGCTACAACCAGCACACCACATCTGACCTCACCTCTGAACCTCTTGACAAAGAAGCTGTTCTGGTCTTGTTTTAGAGTGTTAGTCACCTTCCCAGTCCCACCAGAAGGGAGAACCACTGCAATATCACCCACAGAGCAGGAACCACGCTGCCTTAACTATGCTTGCAAATGTTACTGTTTGTGTTGAGGTATAAGCAAAATATAATCTCATTAAAAGTGCTCAGATTTGGCTTTCACGCAGCCTAATGAAGATTAAAACTTGAGGGGATTTTGAAATGTGATGGAGAGAGGCAGGCTAAAAAGCATACGGCTTCTCAACCTGAGCCCTGTGTCTCAGCCCCAAGTTTCACACTTGCTTGGTCCAAGAGACAAATCAGGTTCTTTCCACTCCTTCGCAGTGACCAAATCTTAACTCTGAACACATGCATGCTTTCATAGAAGCTTGACATAAGCTGCTTTATCAACTGTGCAGGTGAGCACGTGTTTGATGAATTTGGTCTTTTAAGACTTATAATCCCAAAAGCAGCTATTTGAGTCCAGGCTACATATGCACATGAGTTACGTATTCTAGTCTAACAAGGAGAGTGAAATCCATATATGCCATAAAAATAAAGCTATTGTTAAAACAAACACAGTGTTAAAAGGCTACATGAGACTCAAACCAATGTTAAATCTTATAGTGACATTCTAGCTGTACAGAAGTCAGGAATGTCACCAGCTGTGTGGAACCATGATTTCAACCACAGTGTCCAGACCACTACAGACAAATCATAGGAAGAATTACTTAGGTAAGCATCCACAAAATACAATGGCAATGCAGTTACTGTAGTACCAAATGTTATGAGCTACGCTTTCAAAAGAAACATTGCTGTGGGGTTTGAGTCGCCATTTGACTTGGCATCAGAATTCGGTGTATGCAAGGAAGGAAATACTGCCTAGTGTCTGCCTTGGACAATGTGGAATTCTCAAGTGCTGTCTCCACAATTTTCCCCCAATACTGTCTTCGACCTATAGCTGCCAAAATTAAAAAACAAAAAATGTAAGACCTTAGACAGATGTTAGAAATGTTAGGGCAAATAAAGAGCATGCACACTCACACTCAGAGTTACACACTCACTATTACACACTCACATTCACTCACACAGTTACACATTCACAAAGAGCAGACAGCACCCACAATCTGGGAAAGATGTCTCTATTTACACTTCACTTGATCGTCAGGAAGGAGTCACATATAAAAATCTTATTAGAAATATTCTACAACACTATGGAATCACGGAATGGGTTGGGTTGGAATAGACGTTAAAGATCATCTAGTGATTTTAGGGTTTATTATATATTGTAGATTGACATGAAGTAAGAGTTTAAGGGATGTGACGCAGTTCATCACACACACACAAACACACACTCACACTTTGATCAGAAGGCATGAACTGAAAAACTAGTTTATTTAAAAGGGTCTGACTCCATTATGTAGTATTTCTATAAAAGCCAGGGATTGGGGGAGAAAGCTGACACCTCTCCCCATCCTACTGGTCAAGACAACTGTCCATCAGCTGTCCATATCTCTAAGAACAAGAATGAAAACTTTCCTTGAAACCACAATAACATTGGCTGTGTTTACAGACCAGAGCATGAGAAAGAACCCAAAACATGAAACTGTGGAACAGAAGAGAAGGCTGAAAAAATCAGGGCGACAGGGGTGCACTTAATTAGTGCTCTGACATTAACTTGTGTATCTGTCAGAAAAAAAATCACAAGGAGAAAGCTGTCACTTCTCACAGACAAACTCACTGAAATGCAATCACCCACTGTGGCTCCAGCACCTGTTACAGTGGAATTGCCAAGACAATCTGAAGAAGATTGAGGCAGAAACCTGTGGTTGGTACCTGCTTCCCCTTTACCCCTGGACTGACAGTGATAAGTGACATCCACCTAAAGAGCCCCCTGACATGTCTTTTCATGGTGTCCAAATAAAGCATGAACTGGGACATTTGTCCCCAGGCATGGACTGGGGTGGCTAATTCCACCATTGAGGCAGAGGAGGAGGATACCCTGGAGGAAGCTCCACTAGAAGGCTCTAATAATTCCACCAGCCACAGTTTCATGGCTCAGCCATGCTGCAAAACTGTGGTCAGGCTCCCTGCCCAGCCAACGGAGAGGAGCAATTGGCCCAGGCTCTGTCAGGGATTTGAGTCTCCTCCATCTGAAATTAAATTAAATGCTGTTATTATACCACTGTGCTAACTGACACTGCTCTTTGTTTGCTTGGATTGCAAAAGTAGATCTACAATTTGAGGGAAATCAAACTTTTAAAAAATCTTTTAGCTATAGATTCACTAAGGAAAGCTGTTCCAGGACAGCAGATAGAAACATGCATTTCATAAGCCTTCTATTAGGTAGTTTTCATGGGAAAGCATATGGAAAGTGAACAAAAGAGAAGTTTGCAATCTGCACCCCCAAATAATAAAAGACAAAAAAAAAAATCAAAATTAGGATTTATGAAGCTTTAATCACAAAGGCATTCTGGAATACTAGAGGAGTTCAGGGCAGCAAAGATGCCACCATAGCTGAGTCAGCCTGGCAGTGAAATCTCTCACCTTCATTGCTGACTTTGTGTTAAGCATTACTAGCAGAGCCATTGTGTATTTAATATAATAAAGGCTACTGCAGTTTTCCAGCCTGTAGCTAATTCCAAGGGGAATGGGAGCGGACAACAAGTCTGAACAAAGCCATCATTATAAGGATATCATTCCCCACAACTCTATTTAGCCAACACACAAAACACTGGAAGTATATTTGCATGCATTGCATCAAAAAGCACATTTTTATAGAGTGAAGAAGCTGCAACTTGATGATTATGAGACATCATCTCAACTCCAGAATAAACATCTGTATTTTGGCAATCCATACTATAAAAGGAAGAAAAACCCACTAAAACTCAATAGTATTAGTAAGAAGAAGAAAAGGGTACTGTTTTAAAATTTAACTGCTACACCCAGATTCAAACTCTGCTACAGCTGCATAAATGTAGGGAAACTCCATTTGCTCAAACAATTCTGCATGGACCTCCCCCAGGACCAGGTTCACATTTGTTCTCATCACTTCAAAAAAGAACGTGGGTGTTTGTATAGTGTCACTGAATTCATTGCACCCTTTCCATCACCACTCTTTAGCTGATGTAAAATCCCTGCTGCTATCTGATACATGCAGGAAATAACTCAATTTCACTGATTTCTATTCTCCTCAACAACCAATGTTTCAGATATCACAAGTCACACAGAACCTGGCCTGACCAACACAAGAAGTGAGGCCTTTGTAGAGAAATTAAAGGATGGTTTACAAAAGTAAGAATATGGTTAGCTTTGCGGAGTAATTGCACAGCATCTTCAGGATTTTCCTACCACAAGGCAAATACTTTCTTACCTGAATAATTACTCAGCATTATCAGATCCACTGGCCTTAGTAATCAAGCAGAATCAAACTCTGCTAGGAAATGTAAAGAAATAGAACAGAAAATTCTTTTTGTCCCAGGGATTTACAATCTAAATGTATATCTTATACAAAAAGGTTACAGTATTGGGTTAGTAAGGTTTAATACAGTTTGAATACTGCAATGTGACCTGTCTGGATTTTTGTTATTTTTCCCTGGTTTTCGTTTCCTTCTCTGTACATCAGGGAGTGTTTGTACCTCCAAAAGAGCAGGAAACACTTAAAAAACACTTTAAAAGCTTTTTTTTTTTTTTTTTAAATCAGTTTGTTTTATTTGGAAATTTCACGCCAATATAAATACATCACAGTTTCAATACCAATAAATATTTACCTTTAGTGTATCTGAAAATAAACAAAGCACTACAAAACATGCATTAGTTACCCAAGAGGTACAACTCCTTTACAATAGTTTCTAATGATGCAATTACTGGCATGACTAACTTTTTTATAACTCATTAGGTACCATTTTGGCACCAAGCCTATCTATTGGATAACTGCATAGCTATGTAATTTAACTTCTTCTCTGGAGGAAAAGAGAACTGCTTTACCATTTCAAACCTCCAAAAGAAGAAACCTTTAAGACTCAAAGGAGAAACAGATAGGTCCACCAGTGGTTTAGCTCAAGAACTTCAGCTCTCTTCCAACTTCAAAAAAAATCTGCAATTAGCATACAGTATGATCTTCTAAAATTAGGAACACAATAAAAGTCTCATTGAGTCACAACAACAGTCCGAGTCAGCTCATTTGAGATTATCTCAGTAGGGTAATATATTTCTGAGGAGACACGCTGCAATGTACGCTTATGCAATAATGTGCCCACAGGGAAAGAGGTTTCTCCAGAACAGAGGTCTTTTATCATTTACTAAAATTATTTTAAGCACCAGCTTTGATATTGATGTGTCTATTGTTCACCTGACACCTTAAAACCTGCCATAATTTTGGCTTTTATACTATTTAGCAAAAGGATTCCATAGATACCTATATGCTACATTTGAAATAGAAGCCCATTTTTTATTTTGAGGACATATTTCCTCAGCCTCTGAAGTCGAAGAGCCAATGACTTGGCTATTCAGGGCAACCAAAGGAACTCACTGATAATGACCAAAAAGTGATTTCTATTTATTTATTACATATTTAAGACAATCGTGTCACAACTTAACTCTTACTGATAGCTTTTCTGAGAAAAACATGCTTTAATGTATTAATAATCATTCACAGAAGAGCTGAGGTTGGTGAAGCAACTCACATAAACTTGGGCAGGAATCCAAGGCAGATTTGGGAGATCTAGGTTTTGTTCCCAAGTCTCAATCCAGAGTACTGCTTACTGGGTGCTGCTTATCTCATGCGGATCACTCAATATACTGCAACAAATCTGACTTGCAAACTTGGACTGAATTTTATATGGTAAGGAAGGCAGACAGGCAGACAAGACTGGTCTTTTCAAACACAACATCAGTATATTGGCCAAGATGGTGTTATGATTTCTGAGCCTGAACATGCTGAAACACATTTTGGAGGCAAGGATTCAATCAGCACATCTTAATCTAAAGGCACTTAAAAAAAAAAAAAGAGAAGTACATAGATCCATGATGTCATTGTCAGTAACACAGAGCTAATGCCTCATCTTCGCCACTTTAAAAACTTAGATGGTGTTGATAAACAGAACATCTCCAGTTCACTCCTTTGGAATTTCATCAGCTTCTCTCCCAGCAAAGTCTGGTGTTTCACAGAACTAGACAACAGCCATTTATCTGTGATTTGTGTTAGAATATAAAAAGCAATGACAGTGTTTCCACTAATAGAAGGGTAATATTTTTGGAAGGGTATTATTGAGAATGAGTCTACCACACCCTGTCACAGACCTTCAGGAAGATCAGCAGACTTGCCAGAAAAAAAAAGAGCAAAGGAGACGAATGAGCCTTTGTCATATATGCAGGAGGAAATTCCTTCAGAAGCTCAAACTGTCAATGCCAACAGTAAAAACACAGTCATAACATCTTCCAGGGTAAGAGCTCTTTGATCATAGCAACCTTAGAGGGTAGGTCAAAGCTAGCTTCAGGTAACTGAGAAATGACTCTGTTCAAAAGCAGCATCCAACTGCCTATATCCAGCAGCTGGATGGAAAACATGACTGACATTAAAAACAAAATAAATACACGGAAAGATTTGTGTCATTCCCCTTCCTAATGGGACAGAACAATGCTGGGACAGCACCAGATTCATACATTTGACTGAAAAGAAGGAGAACAGTTCAAAACACAGTTCCTATCACCTACTTCTGGATCCCTCAATCTCTCTCTTTAAAAGCCACCAATTGTAGTTATAGGGGAAAAGAGGGGATCTGGCTACAACAGACTAACTTCACAGTGATGGTCACTTTCTATTTATTTTGATGTGCAGGTTGGGAGATTAGGACAAAGGGATGCCTGGCTGGTTTGGTGAGCTGCAGTGAGGCACAGTGAAAGGCCAGCTACCACAGCTGACCAGTGAGGCTCCTACCAAAGGTTAAGGGCCAGCTCCACAGTCAGCTCCTGGCTAAGGATACCAGAACAGAAAAACCTTTGCACAGCTAAAGACAGCATGATGAGAATTGTGCGCTGCATATTGGTTGTTTACCACCTCCATTTCAACAGTTGGCTACTGAAAGGTTGTTCATTTGAGCGCATTCCCCAAGAAACAATTAAAATTCCAGGCCTCCACCTCCTCCAGTTCTTTACACAGCTGGCACATGATTTCATATGTAAATGCAAAGTATTTTAAGAGCAATAAGGTTTTTATTCTGGCATGAATTAGTCGATAATGCCAAAATTCTGCAGAAAAAAAAATAGAGCGCTTAAAGAAAAGTACGTTTGTATTACAAATGGACATTGATTGTTAAGGAAAGTAACCCAGGCTCCCACATAAGCAGTATACGCTCCCAGTGTAGCCTGATCTCAAAGTGCTGTGGCTCTTTATTGCCCGGAGTTCAAGGGATGGCCAGTGAAGCCCTCAGCAATGAGCCAGGAGACAACAGCGTCACACTCAGCTTCGCACTGGCAGCAAAAGAGGGAGCTTGCAGAGGAAAGAAGTGCTCTGCCAGTGGTTTTCTTTTCCTGCCATTTCTGATGGGCCACAAGCACAGACATGCACCCAGGCCCTGCTGCAGCCCGCAGACATGACACGAGCCTTCCAAAACACGCACTCCTTCAATGCAGCTCCACAGCATCCACCAATTTCTCTATATTTAAACAGAACCCCCCCAACCACAACAGGTCGATCCTCTGTTACTTGTACGATTTTTTTAAAGAGTGTATTAAGCATTTTGCATACTCCAAGTTCAAATAAACCCACAAGCACAAAGTGAAACTTTAAATAAAAAGGCCAGTAATGGCATGCTTCTATAAGAAAGGAAGGCATGCCACAACCTGATCTTGATTTTCTGCTCTTGAACTATTGAATTAATTATTACAAATTACAGGGAGCCCCACTATAATCACAATAAACTCCCTTACTACCACCTATAATTTTATCAGAGTTAATCCAAATACCTAGAGAATTATACAGCACAAAACTTCAACATGCCTTTTAGAGTAAAAAAAAACCCAGGAGAAGTCATAATCTCTTGTCTTCTGAACCTCTTCACTTAGAAAAGGCTACATTTGGTCTCTGCAAATTAGAGTCAAATGGAGTCCAGCAAACTCTGGTGACACCACCACAGAATTCATCTTTATCAAAGCTGGAGTAGGATTACAAAAGTAAAGTAAAAAAAAAATCATATAATACAAAGAAATCTGTATTTTAGCATTTCTAACTGAAAAAAAAGTTCAATGCAAGCATAAATATTACAAAGAAACCCTAGAATAAAAAATTTGGGAGCAAAGAGTTTGTTATCCACATCTTTGAAAAAAGCCATGTATCCACTTGGTTTGGGTTTTAAACAGATGCTAAAAGTGCTATTGTTCAGCCTAGGCTTGAAAACATGCTCAGCTATGTGCTCATACTCCTGAACTGAGCAGAACACTTGCATTTGGCTACAGAGATACAAAGGTTCACATTCTATTTTGATCACAAAAAAAAAAAAAAAAGTAAGACTGAGCCTGGTAGGTGAATTACAGCAATGCCAGATATTGCTTTTCACAACATGGTTGGAGTTTTTTGAGTGCAAACCCAAAATATCTCACACAACTGCTGCCTCCACCTCCACCTTTTTCTGAACACGGTCTTCCCCATTCCTTTATAGGGTCCCAGGGCTCTTCCTCCTCACCCTGAACTGTGTGTCCCAGAGGCAGCTACTGCTCTGATGCAGGATTTTAGATAATAAATCAATTCTCCCAGCCAGCACCTGTCCTTTGGTGCCTGACCCACAACAGGGCTCCAGCTAAGAACAGGCGCTACAACCACGTATGGGTCCCACCTACCTGCAGGTGCTCACTAAGGTACCACGGCACGCAGCCTGTGTATTTGCCCATTTGGTTAGTCACATCCTCACAACAGCAAGTCCCACACACACAGAGCAACTCATGCCCCCAGATCTTCAGATGGAATAAAACAACAACAAAAAAATACAACATTGAAATGGCAGCTGTAAAGATTCATCCTCACAAAGACACAAAAGTGCAAAGATATGTATGTTGATGACTGTTTAACCTCCCAGGGAAGAGGGGCACAAAAATCCCCTGTTGGGTCTTTCCTGAATTGGAACTAGATTTCAGCAAAAATGAGATTAGACCCTCAGAAGTTAATAATAGCTTATATTTACTTCCTTTATTCATATGTGTTGACTCAGTTCAAAATATGCTGCTCCCTGCCCTGAAAAACAAGGCAGCTAACCTTCAAGCTGTATCTACTGTGGGAAAAGGTGGTTTAAGCTACATATGGAAGCAATATGAGTCAACAGTTTGAAAATTCTCCTGGTAGCCAGCCAGGTTAATGGCCAAGCAGGTTAGAATATCATGCTAAAAAAATGTGGTGAGTTAACTAGAACAAATGTATACTCAAGCTCATACTATGCAATGCTGAAAATAAATAGATAACCTTTTTTTTTCTCAATGGTGCTTAAGTACAGACATAACTATTCTCTGGACCCAAACCAAACATGAAGAGTTCTCATTGCTTCATTCTCTTCCCCTCATTGTGTCAGCTGTAACAATAAAATATAACGTATAGACGCCATAAACCCCATTTCACTTTTCAGTATATATTTTAAATATTCTTCTTCCACATACAGCTATAAACTCTGGAAATTACTCAAGTCCACCATGTTTTTCTGGCTAAATGTAGTGTGTTCTGCTGTGCACTGATGCAAAAGCTGAACTGAGTGAGCACATATACCGGTGAACAACTGGCATGCATATGTAAGCATCCAGAAGCACATCACAAAATAATTGCTTTGTGGGTGCAGTGCAGCATGCAAGTGTGTTCAGGTGTTACTTTATTCAAAAAGCAAGTGAACACATTCAAACTTACAGAAGAATGCCTGCTTAGCCTGAACTTAACAAAACAAACAAATGAAAGAAAAAAGCTCTGGTGAGCCTGTAGTGAAACCTTGTTCATGAATTTATAGAGCTTATTTACGAAACTCTGTCAATGAAACCTTCCTGTAGTATCCCAACCTCACATAATCAATGTCTGAGAAAGCCCAATTGATTTAGTGGAATTTTACCTGGTAGGAAGTTAAAATCCAGTCCATTGGCTACTGCCTTTTACAGTAATCTGTCCTGGCAATAAGAAAGCACTGCTTGAAATGTGACACATTTGCTGCCTATCTATAGGTCGTCAGTACAACACCTTATATTCCTGTGAAAAGATTTTTGGAACATCTACATTAGCATCACTGCCAGCAGAAAACAGGAAAACTCAGGTTGCTTCCATCTCCCAGAGACCCCAGTGACCCTAGTGTTTCCAAAGGAATAATTGAAAACAGACACCCCACACCTCAGTAAATCATGCAACAAAACCACAGCCCAGGAAGTTGTAACATCCCAGTGAATGCAACCCTACAAAAGTGAACACAGCTCTGATAACGATGGGATGGTGCCAGGGAAATATGTGAATCAGTGCCCTGTTGAATGGGTAAAATAGATCCATTTCATGAAACGAATAATTATTCTTTTTAAAAGCTCCAAAAACAGCTGAAGATATCAAGTGCAAAAGCAGCTGCCAAAGATAAAACAGTGAACCAGTAAACATCTCACTGCACAGGAATCTGCCATCTTCCGACACTGAGATTTCTGCCAAATTCTTTTTGAGATTCTCAGCTGCATAAGGGCCTCCACACAAATGCTTCTTTTAAACACATTTGGAGGCTTTAGGGTTGTACTGACATCCAATGGCAGATCCTTTTGTGCTCTACCCTGCCAGCAAGGCAAAAAAACTAAAGGTATTCAAGTCACTGAAAAAGGTAAGTTTAGAACTAAGTTTTCATGATCTGTGTCTCAGCTATAAGAGAAAGGAAAAAGTTTGCTCCAGCCTGCAGTACAAACTTCAACATTAAACAAATTTAATTGAAGACTTCCAAGATTTTCACTACCTATTGAACTCTCAAAATTTAAAAAGCTAATAGAAATCCCAATCAAAACCCACATATCTGTTTGCTCACATGCTGCTGCTGCTGCTGCTAATGGCTTGACCATCTTCCTGATGCTGTAGAAAAATTTCGGACATCTATCTGGGACTTCTAAATTGAAGACCAATTATCCACAGTTCCCTTTTCAAAACACACAGTAGGAAAAAGAAAATGAATCACCTGCAGAAAGTGATGCACAACAGAGGAATCCTGAATCATGCTGTGGAAATGCCCTTTTCTTCTCACTGATTACACAGGAAGTCTAAAGCAATCTTTACTCTAGAAGGCTTCATCAGGAGTAGCAACATGACTGAGGCAGGATCAGCGTGTGTCATGAAGAGTTTAAGGAGTACAACCCCTAGCAGTCTGCACTTCCCTGAGGAGCAACTGCCAAGTCCCTGTTCCTGCATCATATGGGAAGACAAGCAGGAGAGTACCAGCCCCAGCCTGGGTAATGCAGTCATCTGTCCAAACCAGTGCCCTCAAGTACCCCGGGAGACAAGTCCGAAGCACCTGCCCGATGCGTGAGGCGCGCCGGCTCACCCACCCCGGGCACGGCGCTCCTCAGCGAGTGGGGAACCTCTCTCTGCAGGGACACTTTGCTGCTACACCTGGAGGGGAAAAAGGGGTATCCAGGCAGTTTGCAACCACCTAAATGACAAAGGCAGTGAGCAGCTCCATTCCGAAACTAGATGAGGAATTATCCTTCTCATCCTCATTTGAGGAGATGCAAAAATGCTGATGGGCACTTCCACAATTCGAGCAGCTAGGGCCAACAAGTGTTTTCCTTTTTTCCATTTTTTAATCCTTTCTCCTTTAAACCAAAACATTGAAGCTATCATCTTTTTTTCTAAATCTCTCTGTATCTATCATAACTGATTCTATTGAGAATTATTCCAGAAGCAGGGACTTCTTGATTAAGTTTACAGAAACCTCCCAATTTGTGGATGGGAACCCTCTGTCCATCACGGTGATGGCAGCACACTGCCACCAGTTAGGAAACATTAGACTTGAATTTCCAGTCTACAGAATATTATTTTCTATTTAGAAATAACACTATTATGAAAAAAGGTCTATTCTTTGTTTCTCTGCATTTTGTATCTCTGCATCCAGTCTTAGGCCTGACACAGTCCTCAAGAGTAAATACCTAGGTGAAGGTTTCCTGTAGAGTTTACAAGTGTAAGTAGATCTAGCAAGGCCATGTTGTTAAATACAACTTTCAACTCATCCTCCAGCTGCATAAGCAGAAGCTCACTGTCCATACAGTCATCCTCTCGCCTTAAAACACTGCAATTCAAAGAAAGCAGGACACAGTTCTGTACTTCATTCCAGTTTTCATGAGGTTCTACTGCCAGTTATGGGAAGATTTAAAATCACCTTAAAATCTGGCATTATTTAAGATACCTGGCTAGTAACACAAAACAAGAAAAAGGGACATGTTCAGATCATACGAGTAGACCTTCAACAGATTTTCCATAAATACACACACACACACACAACCAGAGAATGGGTACTGCCAGCAGTACAGCTACAGATATGTAACCATGTGTCTGTGTGGCACTGGGATATCTAACAGGAGAAAGCCAAGGAGCAAGAAAAGCTGGATTTAAATAGAAGATAACTCCAGGTTATCACAGTGATCCACCTAACACAAGTGCTTATCACCAAGCAGCAGTGAGGAGAGCTTCCTCAGAGCCTGAGAAACAAAAACAGTCGGTGTGACTCATCCAAACACATCTCCATACAAAAAGCAACCTCTTCACTGATGAAAGCAGAAGCCCAGATTTCTAGCCTCAACATCATTTCGACTGTCAGATATCACAAAATAAATATATAGGCCATTCAAATTATTTTTGTTTCCATGCAGAAAGGCAGAGGAACTTTTTTTCCTGCAAGAGAAGCTGGTTAGACCTTCAAAGCAAGTTTCAAAATACTTAATATATTTCCTTCTCTCTAAGGACTGTAAAATGTCTCAAGTACTAGGTTCAGTCTCAAAGACCCTCAGCTCTTCTTTCCAGAAGAATCCTTTCTTTCAATTCTGGCAGTCTATGTAACCAAGACACATTTTTAACACAGTGGTTGGCAGCTCTGTACTAATCATAAACAGTCACTTCCTCTGATCATGAGAAAACGGGGTGAAGCTGCCTTAGGGGAAGTACATACACTGGGATTGTAAAACAGGGACAAAGCAGGGCCTGTTATGATTAGACAAGGGGCAGTGTTTTTAAACTAAAGGAGGGTAGATTTATTCTAGACATAATGAAGAAATTATTTACAGTGAGAGTGGTGAAGCTCTGGAAGATGTTGCCCAGAGAGGTGATGGCTGCCGCATCCCTGAAAACATTTAAATCGTGTTGGATGGAGCTCTGGGCACCCTCACCTAGTCCCTACTCATTGAAGGCAGGTTGAACTAAATATGATCTCTAAAGGTCACTTCTAACCCAAACTATTCTACAATTCTTCTGTGTTTCCATGTTCAGATTGGATACGAGGAAAAGACTCTTCGCCTATAGGGTGGTCAGTCACTAGAACAGGCTCTCCAGGGAAGTGACTACAGTACCCGCCTGACGGTGTTCAAGGAGCATCTGAATGATGCTTTAAATGATATGATTTAGTTTTAGCTAGTCCTGCCAGGAGCAGGGAGTTGGGCTCAGTGATTGTTATGGGCCCCTTCCAACGTGAGAGATTCTGAGATTCTGGGATTCAGTGAATCCTCTTATGTCCTGCTTCATATATCCACATTTTCTATCCAACTGATTCCTTATACACTTTTAAAACGGATGCACAGTTAATGTACTGTCATCTTTGAAGCTTCACAGGCCACACATCAACCCCCTCAAAGCCATACTATTACTGAAAAACGGTATTTCTTTCTTTGGTAGAGCTAGATATTCTGTTCCCTTCTGGTTTTTAAGAGCTATAAAATATTTGGAATCATACCTTCATGCCCTTCTTTACTTGCCCTTTATTAATCTAGTCTGAGTTTTGTTCTGAACATGTAAAAAAATCCCAGACTGGAATTCATATCATTACCTCATTCCAAGATCTTCAAAGTTTAGGGAAAACCTGAACATCATAAAAATCACAAGCATGGACAATAAAATTCCTACATTGTACCCAGCTGCAGAATTGTTTTTGTAAAAATCTGAACCATTTACAGCTGTCAACCAAGGTAAAGCCCATCCACGTTGCTTATCCAACTTACAGGTTCAGCCAGCGTCTCCAACAGCACACATGCCCAGGTGGATAAGAAAAGGAGATCCGAAGTACTTTTTCCCAAATCCAAATGCCCCCACTACCATAACTGCATGGAAGGATACAACCTGGACTACCTCAGACCAGAGTAAAGCTCCCTCACCTCGTGTAAATGATGTATCATTACTATGCAAGAAGTACAGGCCGTCAGCATGTAACCTTTCCTTCCATTTAAAAGGACCCAATAAAAAAAGGATAGATTACTCCAAAAGTAATCTAAAATTGAATGTAGAAATAGCTCTCATCAGAAAAGCTGTATGTTAGCACACGTGACTATGCCCCAAAGCATAAAATTATTATTATTTCCTTATGATCAGATATAAATGTGAATCTGCCCAATGCCAAGACATTCCTGTTACAACATTTCTAACCATCACAGCCACTGCCTTCAAAACTCAGTAAAGCAAGAATGCAGGCTGAAAGTATCCTACACTGTATTTATAGTTATGCAACACTATTTTTTAGAGTTGCTACATATGTACTGCCCAACCACACACATGAAAACACATTCACTTTATGGTCTAAAAGCACAGTATAATGTAATAGATTAGATCTAAGCGTCAACAGTTTCTTAAAATATCTGGCACAAAGAGCTCAGCTTTCAATAACCAACACACAGAGAACAAGCTCCCCATTCACTCAAAAAAGTCAGCTGGGAGAAGGGTTTGCCCTCCTCAGCAAATATTTTATAAACAGGGAATTAATGTTCAATCTTAGGTCTGCCTTGAAGGAGTTCTTACTTTTAAGTAAAAGTTTAAACATCCACTAAAATATACATCCAAAAAGAACCAACTGGAAAATATTACTGAAAAGCAAAATAACACATACACTGCAATAATATGAACACAAGACCCAGGCAAAATACTGCATATTATTTGTTGTTGCTGTCCTCTAAATACAACATGAAAGCTAATTAAGTATCAGGGTGTTTACAACAACGCAGGTACAAGCCTAATGTGTGTGTTTTATGCTGCAGCAGCCACTACTATTAAAAAAGTCTAATAATTAAAACAAAACAATAAAGCCATCAAAGGAACACCAAAACATGAATATCACAGACTGTCAAAGCCTGGGTGGCCACCCAGGGCTCTTAGGACTCATCCAGCTTGCCTGCAGTTCCAGAGCTGCTCCCTTGCTTGGATGACATGAGCCCAAATTCCTGCAGCTAGAAGGAAGGGAAAAGAAAAGAAAAAGGAAAAAAAAAAAATAAAAGGCCACAGTTCCAAGTTACTTAATGATCCACCCACAATCTTGTCCAATAGAAGAGAGCTGGGATCCCTGAGGACTCAGGACTCCCTGGCTCCAGTTAGCAATGAATCCCAGAGCTTGCTTTTCTCCCAGCTTTGGGAGATGGGATGCAGTTCCAGTCGTAAGACGATCAACTTGAGGACCCTGAACAGGCCGGGGCCTGTATGGTCATGCAGGCTGTCAACAGCCATCTAAAACCAAGGGAATTCTGTTCCAGCAGAAATTTATTTGCCTCGTGTCAATTTATAAAATTTCAGCTCCAGAGTTCCTACTGCTTCCTCTGGGAGATCTCACCATGACATCCCACAAACAGTCGCACTTATATACGCTTAATACTTGTCCCAACTCTTCTTTTGCTGTGTTTCAATACTTAGCACAAACCTACAGCACCCTCCATTAGTTCTTCTAGTTAAACAGGAAAGAAACAGTACCACCACATATGGGGCAGTTGGCACTCCATGCCCTTTCACACCATTTCTCTGCAAAAACTTACCCAGTAATCTGACTCCCCAGATCACTTAGCTGAGAACAAAAGTTTTGATGGGATTCACGGGATTATAGTCCATTTCTAAGGTCTGCCATTCTTACACAACACTGTCCTTTTCTCTTTATTTGCTACAGCTTCCATGTACAGCAGCAATTGTTTTAATTCATGTGAATCATTTAACATTGTAGTCCATTGACCTAAAGCTCCCTATAAAATGGAAATAATATATATATAAAGTATATATATAATGATAAAATGGGAAATATTCTAGAAGAAGAAAGGAGTTACACTGGTTTATGCTACACAAGGGTCCAGCTCAATTTAAGAAATAAAGGGAACTGAAAAACTTGTTAACTGGAAATAGTTAAAAACACAGGGCTCTTCTGATCATTAATATCATATTTATGTTGGAGAGAACACTGTTGCTTCTTAGTGAAGAGGAGGTGCATCATCTTTCCAGCTGGGCAAGCCACACAGCTGTTTCTGGTGCCAAGAGGGAGGGCTGTGTGTCAGGGCCTTTCCTGTGTGGTAGAGCTGATCAGCACGATCACTGTGGCCATGACACTTCNGGCCACAGTTCCAAGTTACTTAATGATCCACCCACAATCTTGTCCAATAGAAGAGAGCTGGGATCCCTGAGGACTCAAGACTCCCTGGCTCCAGTTAGCAATGAATCCCAGAGCTTGCTTTTCTCCCAGCTTTGGGAGATGGGATGCAGTTCCAGTCGTAAGACGATCAACTTGAGGACCCTGAACAGGCCGGGGCCTGTATGGTCATGCAGGCTGTCAACAGCCATCTAAAACCAAGGGAATTCTGTTCCAGCAGAAATTTATTTGCCTCGTGTCAATTTATAAAATTTCAGCTCCAGAGTTCCTACTGCTTCCTCTGGGAGATCTCACCATGACATCCCACAAACAGTCGCACTTATATACGCTTAATACTTGTCCCAACTCTTCTTTTGCTGTGTTTCAATACTTAGCACAAACCTACAGCACCCTCCATTAGTTCTTCTAGTTAAACAGGAAAGAAACAGTACCACCACATATGGGGCAGTTGGCACTCCATGCCCTTTCACACCATTTCTCTGCAAAAACTTACCCAGTAATCTGACTCCCCAGATCACTTAGCTGAGAACAAAAGTTTTGATGGGATTCACGGGATTATAGTCCATTTCTTAGGTCTGCCATTCTTACACAACACTCTGTCCTTTTCTCTTTATTTGCTACAGCTTCCATGTACAGCAGCAATTGTTTTAATTCATGTGAATCATTTAACATTGTAGTCCATCGACCTAAAGCTCTCTATAAAATGGAAATAATATATATATAAAGTATATATATAATGATAAGATGGGAAATATTCTAGAAGAAGAAACAAGTTACACTGGTTTATGCTACACAAGGGTCCAGCTCAATTTAAGAAATAAAGGGCACTGAAAAACTTGTTACATGGNAACACAGGGCTCTTCTGATCATTAATATCATATTTATGTTGGAGAGAACACTGTTGCTTCTTAGTGAAGAGGAGGTGCATCATCTTTCCAGCTGGGCAAGCCACACAGCTGTTTCTGGTGCCAAGAGGGAGGGCTGTGTGTCAGGGCCTTTCCTGTGTGGTAGAGCTGATCAGCACGATCACTGTGGCCATGACACTTCCCAGAAAAGCAGGCAATGAGTATCATCATTTTTCTGGAAACTACATAGCCTGCCTCCAGATAAGATCTTTCCAAGACAGCAGGCATGCTCCTAAAACATGTGCCAGTAAGTACACCATAAACACAAACTGACAAAGGCTCCTAGGAGGAGACAAATTCGGACAAGGCAGTGAGAATTCTGCTGCCTGAAAATTAAAGTTTTTTCCACTCTGTTACATACCAGTAGCACCGAAGAGCTAAATTCTGAATTAAATCTCCAGGTGTAAGAGACCAAACTCTGAACTTTTTTTGTTTTAAACACTCCACCTTCGCATTTGTCAGGTATCACTCAGCTCTCTCTCATTTACCAATCCACTCAACTAAAACATGCATCTCTCTTCTCCTCCCATCCTGCACGCTATTTTTCTGTACTTTCATAGAAAATTTGTTAAGTGTCAGTACATTTTTGAGAACCATTGGCATTAAAAAAAAAAATCCGATAGGTCCATTTACGGTGTAGTAACAAGCACGGCCACACAATCAGTCACAGTCCTCGCTTCAGGCAAGCACAGTCCAGGATGTCTGGAACAAATCTGATTGTACACATTGTGCTGTTTTTTCCAGCACAGTGTGATATTCAAAATAATTATTTTGGACAATGAAGCCAAACCAACTACCATGAGCTCAATAGTACATACAGAGACTTCTGCAGCCACAAGCTGCAGGTGCGACCAACCATGAAAAGCAAAGCAGTCTCATGTACTTGTCACATGTAAATGCTACATCCTTAACAGCCAAAAGAGTTCCACTTCACTGAATTTGCCACAAAACCAGGCTAGCACAGGAGGATATGTGATATCCAGCCTTAACACAGAAATTAAAAGCACAGTGTTAGGAGCACTAACTAGCAGAAAAGACAGCAGTGACCGGTAGAAATCTGCAGCTGATTGGACTTGTATTAAATGCTAGCTACACAGGGGGATGTGAAACTTTAGCATAAAAAAAAAGAAAAAGCACAGTAGACTAAAAGCAAAGATAAGGTCAAGTAGGCAAGACATCTAACAAGGACTTTTTTGAGGGGAAGGCAAAAAATCCAGTATTTGTTAAAACAGATTTGCGAAAACATTTTTCCCTGTAAATATGAGGCAGTCAAACACTAATTTTTCTCCTCTACTTTATTCTCACACAATTTCAAAATTCATATAGTCCTAGGTGTCTGTACCTCTTTATGCTTTAGAAGAACTTCTGCTTAAAAGGTCTCCACCTAACACTTGTAGAAAAAACAAAGAAAGGGAAGGCTGGGAACCTAGAAGAAAAAATATTTCCTTAAAAGACAAACAAAAACACAGCTACAAGAAATGGCGAAGAAAAAGATATGGCAGCAAAATATCAGGGAAAGTAATATTCACTTAGTTAAAAGAGGGTAAGTTTGAGGCTGAATTTTCACAGACCATCCAGAAAAGAAGCCTGGGAGCCACAGGCTCTAATTTTCCACCTGTGAACACATTCATTCCCACACTTCACAGGTGCACCCATCTCATTCCAAACACTGTTCCCTTTCACAGGAAAGCTGCACAGCATGTTCTTCTGGGGCAATGCAGCACTGGCAGCTGAACTTGGGGCAGAAGCCCAATGCAGCACGCTGCAGATGCTGGAACATGTCCCCCCTACAGAGTCATACATGCCAGACCTACCATGCAGAGCACCACGGGGACCCAGCTCTGTGGGGCCACCCGTGCTAGCAACTGCTCTCACTTCCCAGGATTATGTCCCAGTCTGCAATAGCACAAAAGCCGCTGGATACTACTGAGTACAGAACACCTAGCAAGATACTGCAAACTTCTTCCAGGAAAGAAAAAAAGACAATCAGACCAAAGCACACCTTTATTCCTTCACAGGAGGCACAGCAGTATCACACGCTAGGAAAGAGATACCGTGGGGAGCAAAATGTGACTTCAGTTTTCCCTTAGAACTGTGGGAAGGGGAGAAAAGAAAAAGGCCCTGCATTGTCTGATAACTGTGCAGAAAGCAGCATCACACCCACATCTTCAGAAAGCCACAAGATTGTGTGGGTTCTCTGTTTTTGGAACAAGAGCACAGTGAAAGCAAGCTTGTTTACTTTAGACATTGTACAAAGACTTTTTTTTAAAATAAATGCTTGAAAGGATGCCTCCTCTCAGGAGTTAGCAGAAAATAAAAGGCAGATTTATATGTCTAATCTATGCAAATATCTACTCTACAGGGCATCACAAAGACTGCTTTATATCAGACAGTATGCAGATCCCAGGTGCTTTAAATATGCCAAAAGCAAGCACAGCATCTCCATCTGCAATGGCTGCTCACTGAGAACAGCTGGATGACTAAAAAGAGGTTGTCTAAGTAGCCTTCCATGAAAAATGCTTTTTGCTAATGTGCCAATCCCCATACTCCCACCCAAATTACTCCTGCTGTAACTGCCATTGAGTCTGAAGAGGGTTTTTTGTTGTTGTTGTTGTTTGTTTGTTTTGGTTTTTAAATTCTGTTTATCAGAAATTCTTCTAGAAATATTCGAATTATAGAAATAATAACATGGTGAAAACTCCTACTGACAACTTAAGGAATTATCATGCGGTTTTTATTAATCTGTGAAAATGGAAAACATCTGTGGGACTGGGGAGCAGTAGAATGCCATGACCAGTGGCCCAGGAGATGCTGGAGTCACTGTGATCTTGGAAGAGACAGGATTAAGATCAGGGAATATACACAGATGGAAGCCTCAATTCAAGAGAAAAGAAACAGTAAAAAGAGTAGGGAACTAAGAGGTCTCGAGGGTAGGAAGTAGCTTTCCTAGGAGGAGGCTTTATGCCAAAAGTACAATGCTACTGCACTGAAAGTAAGGCATAGCAATAATATTTATGTCATGGCCACTACCAGAGAGAAAAAACAGGTACTCTACAACTGCTGCCTGCTTTCTGTATGTTTCCCTGGGACATCCCTCAGGAAGCATCCATCACAGGTCAGGAAACCTGACTGCCCTGAGTAGCCCCAGCATTTGCATTCAAAACCACAAATTGAACAAGACTGACAAAGTCCTGCAGGTGCTTCTTACCCCCGCCCAGAGAAAAACTTCATCTAAAAAAAAAACCCAAAAAAAAACAAAAAAAAAAAAAAGCCGCTAAGATTTTCATTTTAAGCAAGGGTCTTTTTGTAGCAAAGAAGGAAAGAACTGCAAGCCAGAGTCAGATCTGACCTACTAAAACAATTGGTGTGCTCCCCAGCATACTCTTCACCTTATCTTTTCTTGCAGGTCTCAGAGGTTGGCTTCAAAGAGCTTAAGAGCTAAATAAACTGCTCTGGCTGTCTTGTCTTTTCATTTTCTTTACCACAGGCTCTCATATGATCAGAAACACCTCTTACAAATTAACTACAGGCATCCCGTGTGAAGACATGGCAGTACTTGCGTTTATATGACAGGTGCCTGCAGCTCTACAGGTCCTAAATATCCAGTTACATGGCCAGTCCAGGTAACCCATTCACCCACTCAGCATCAATCCACAGTTTGAAATTATGGGGTCATTTGGGCACAAACTGAAATACATGGCACTCCTTCTAAACATAGACCCCCTTCTTTATTGCAAGGGTGACTGAACAGATTTCCCAGAGTGGAATCTCTCCTTCCATTAATATATTCCATACCCAATGGGAAATGGTCCTAGAGCAATCTCCTCTAGTTGACCTTGCTCTGAGCAGACAATCTCCAGATACCCTCCAACCTCAAGCATTCTGCAACTGCTGCTTGCATTTCACTTCAGTAAATCATCTGACCTTCCCACACTGTGACACCCTGTGAGGGACAGCAGTGACTTATCACTATGCTGCTATCCCACTCCTCTCCCAGCATGTCACGTGTGGACAGGTTTCCATCAAGTCTGTCCAGCACTGGGACACAGTGCTTGGAGCAGTGTTACTCACCCTTCCTTCTGCCTCCACACTTGGCTTGTCAATACGGGAGGTTACCAGAGAAACCACGAAGAGCTCCTGACCACTACCAACACCTGCAGGCAGTTAAGATCCAGGGGCCTGGAGGCATAGTTAGCATTTTTTACTTCCAGCAGTAATGATAAGATGTAAAGGAGTTATAATTTTATAAATACTGTCCTGTTGGTATCAGGATTCTTCCTGTTGGTCCCAACCACCAAGCAACAGCCAAACACAAAATGGTTCACATATTTTTTTGAAGAGATCCTTCAGATGATCTTTCAAAAAAAAATTATTAAGGAACACTACCTCAGAGCCAGTGACCAACACCCTAAGTAATGTTCCTCTCAACCAACACAGCCTAAACCACTTGCATCATTTTCACTTTTTGCAATGACAGTATGTGAGGCACAGGAGGTTGAAGTCACTGGAAACAGGAAGGAATATTCAGTTTGGCGACAAATTTCTCAAAACCAGCTATCAAGTCTATAATCCTACAGATCAGAGGCAGAGTAAACCAGCTCAGGAAACCAACTCCCTAGTTTTTGAATACTTGTGCATTATGTCAGTGTTTGCTGAAGCATTCTCAGAAGACTTCATCATCTTCAAGAAATATTAATCAACCCTGGAAACCCTGGAGTCTACAATTAACTAAAAGCTTGCTGCTGAGAGATGGGTTTCACCTCCAACTCCAAACACAGCCAGGCAAGCCCAGGGCTGGAGGTGTTTCCACTCAGAGAAGGTTACAAAGGTGACAGGTTCACTGCTGGCAGTACTGTCACCACCTCTGCATCTTCGGCCTTTGGTAGTGGTTGTGTTTTGGGGTTGGCTTTGTTTGTGGTGGTTCTGCAGCCTCCCAGAAGTGGTGAAGCATCTCATCACAAGTTCTGCATTTCAGGCAGATTTGTCATTTGTACCTAAATATAAGTCAAATACATAGGCACTGAGTGGGTGAGTCCAGTGCCTACCTCAACATCACATGTAATCATATCATGAGCGAGTCTAATCCTAGAAGCAGCCGGTATCAAAATAAAAACAAATGTTGAATCAATTTACCAAGAGCCAAAAAACACCCCTATAAGCCCAAATCCATCTGTGCATCTAATCAGGTTTTAAACTAAGCCTTTCTCTGCCAGTTGTTTCAGAAGAATCCTCCAGGTCCCCACAGTTGCCTCAAACGTGAATCTACCTATTGCACAGTTGAAGGTTTGCTGCCATCACACCATCTACAGTGCAGCAATTCCACTCCATGAAACAAGCTAACAAATATTAACAGGCTATTCTATATCTGAAATCCTCTAGAAAACTGCTGGCTTTGCTACACACCTTTAAAGAAACATAAAAGGCACTTATAAGACTCTGCAGCTTATGTTATCAATCACTTCAGAAAGAAAAACAATTCAGCAGCCACTCCAATTGAGAGTGCTGTGAAGTTCAATTGTCACTGAAATGCTTTGTTATTACCAACCTGGGCAGAATGAGCAAATATACCTCTGCAGGTGAGCTATGAATGAGCAATCAGCACTGCAGGCTGCAGCTTGAAGAGATTATAGCATCCAAGTAGCTACAATGCTTCCTTGCACACAGCCAGGCCAGGATTGGGCTGACAAATTGAGCAACACAACACTTCAGACATTCCGTCTGCACGTTAAAATAATTCTGAAGGAAAAGTTACTGAGGCTTCCCTCTCCCAGCATGTACAAAGCAGGAACACACAGATACAGACAAGCATCAGTGTTTGGTCTGTTCTCAGAGAAACTGAAGTTTTATGATGCTTTTATCCCACTCTTTGGCAGGAATTCAGTACACACAGTAGTCAAGGGATTGCTTGACAGCTGCCATTTCAAGACACAACTTTTTCATATTCTACCAATGCCAACTCTCCAGTTCAGTGTCAAATAAAGATCTTCTACAATACACAATCTGCAAATAAAATATGGCTTCATATCTTGCACGCCTTCTAGAATCAAGCCCATTCTTTCTTCACTATTTATATATTTTTTTCTAGCTATTATGACCGTGTGGTGAATTCTAGGTTTCCAGCTACAGCAGGTTTTTTTTTCAGTGGCAAGGCTTCTGCCACCCTGATGCCTTTACCCACTTATTCCAGGCTTCACTTTAGTTGTGCTGATACAACTTTGCTCAAGCTAGATAAATGAAATAATTTTGGTTAAAAAGAAAACAATTCCCTTTTTAGGTGATGTGACCTTTTTCATCCTCACTCTCTTTTTTGTATTACTAAATTTCAATACAGCACAGATGTGCAAAACCCACACAGTGATGTGGTTTACAAAAATAGCCCCTCAAAACAGTTGCATTGTTACAACTGCAGCACAGGGTTCTGAATAAAAGAGTAATTCCCACTGAAGTTGTTTGCAAAGGTACGCCCTGATCGTAATTAAAGGACTAATGCCCTCTTTAACAGTTTTAATCTTTTTGTGAAGCATAAGAGAAAATCAAGAGTGGGATGAGCATAACCTGGGGAAAAGAATGCCAAAGTTCACGTTCACCAAAGCACATGTAGGCTTCAGAATAATAAGTTAAAACTCTTATATAGAGGTCTTTTGTCTGTGGCTTCTTTTTCATCAGTAGAAAGTTACAGAAGAAAAACCACGGTCATCATGGTCCTTTTTAAAATTTATGTCAGATTTTTAATCATATAACTATTACTCCCATTTTTTCCCTGCAGTTGGTCATGCACAATCATTCAGTGAGACAGCTTTTTTTTTCCTTCCCAAGCAGACATAATCAAGTGGTGACTCCTCCCATTTTCTCCCATTTGGGCAATCATCAGAAAAGGAAATAACCTGAGCAAATACCGAATGCCAGAAACAGAGCAACTGTTTCTATGAGATGCTCTATCACAGTCCCATTCTCTCCCAGCTCTATCACAATACTGTGAATGGAGGCAAGCACATACCTTGTCACCTCCTGCTGAAGTCGGGAAACACTGGGCACATAGAACATTACCCCAAAGAAAAGCAAAGGCTCATTGGCAAATTTGTCCAGCTGCTTCTTCAGAGGCTTTTCCAGTTCAACCCAGCGGTCTTGCTGGCTCTTGCTGAGAAACCAAAGGCCGAAGTAGTGAGTCTAGATAAAGAAACACATGAGTGTCAGTTTACCTTTTCCAGCTAGACCACTCACACAATGTCACAAGTGCAAGTAAGAACAGATAGCATTGTGTACATTTTCCCATATGCAAAATCAGAGTAATTTCTTTTTTACTGCCCTTTTTTGTAGGACATTTTGAAGACAATGACAGATTAATATTGCAATATACCTCACAGAGCACTGTCTGCCTCCTACTATCTCTCCCAAATGCATATCGAAGAGCTCTACCTGACATTGTGGCACAGGTGACATAAATGATTTACAGGAAGAACCTGAGTCTTTGTTTTCTTAAGGGACACCTAGGCTTTCTGAACAGACAGCAAATACTAAGTCTGAATTCAGGTGCAAAAGCTTCATGAGACTTTGGATCAGGCCCACGGCGCACAAAGGACAAGGACTCTTCCAACCAGAAAAAAAAAAAAAGAATGCAAATCCATATGTATATGTCAAAATATATCTACCAATACCAGAACCATTTACCCAACAGAGAATTGTTTAGTCTTCTTTTTTTAATGCACACACAAGGTTTTATGATGGACAAGTATACACTTGGAATGTGTATATCACACACAAGTTGTTTGCTCTAGGCTCTACAGAAATACCAGGTTGGAGACCTCAGCCCAGCGCAAATCTCAATGGCCGCAGCAGCTACTGTATGAGCCACATGGGACTGCTGCTGGTGATGAGGAATAACAGAACAGCACTCAGAAGTAGAGCTACAAAGTGGCAACAAAGCAGCTGAAGGAATAGCCAATCCATCCTGAAGGATTTTATTGAAAAGCACTTAAACACCAAGTACTATGACTACAGATGTGAAGAAAAAGTGAAAAACATTGTAGCAGACAAATTGCAGGTGTTAAACTTTCCAAAATCCACCATGAACATCCTGTTTCATGTTATGGATGTTTCTATAGAAACCTTTGCACACACCATGACTTAGCACATGATACAAGGACAAGCAATACAATACCAAAAATTTTAAATGTTCACAGATGGCAACAAACCAGCAGGGGAAACACTGCTCCAACTACTTTATAGCTGAGGGCATGCAAGAGACAATCATGCAAAACTCTGAACAGGAGCACAGGTGTACTTACTTTAGGGTCTCAGTACATACATATTTTCAACTTTGGACAACATCCAGACTAGTATTTAACTAAGGTGATAACTGATTCAACTTCATTCCTCAATTAAGCCTGCCAAACAGCTTGAGCACCGCTCAGACTGGTACAGTGAAGCAAACTTGTTTTTTGTAGTATTTCCCCCTAGAAATTAAAGGTATCTTCAGTAAATCAGTCAATCAATCTATCTATCTAGGGCAAAAATAAATCAAGAAGTCAGCATTTCCCACAGGATAAGCTTCAAACAAAACTATAACCTCACACATGGTCCCTGATATATTTCTACTCTCCCTTTGTAGTCACCAGTGGATAAAAAGTTCTTTCTGATGAGTTCTCCATGGTAGTAATTAGATTAAAATGAGAGTGGGAGGGACAGTAGAGGCAGCAGAAAAAAGGAATTAATATGAAGGCAGAAAAAAGCAGTGATTTTACCACCTCTTAAGGGAAACCCTTTAACACACTTGGAAATCTTCAGGGTAGCTCATCCTCAGCAAGAAACAGCATGGAGATGCAAAAACAGAGCTTCCATATAACTTCAAATAGTAAACATTCACAACACCTAGAATCCAAATTCAAAGTGTGAAGTACTTGTAAATCATCTAGCAACAAAGAAGATTCGGACTCTGAAGTCTAGAAGAGTTATTCAAGGAAATAAGGTATTGCAATTAAACAGCTCAAATGAGCACAGTCCCTCCCCTTTGAGTAGGGGTTGGGAGACAGCACAAGTTTAGATTTGCTACAGTAGAAAGGCTCTTCAAGTACCAAATGCAGAAGCAATTCCAACGAACAAGAAATAAATGAAATACAGTGTTGAAGCTTCTAGATTACAGCAGGTATTGTGGAGCAAAACATGGCATTTTGCACAACTGAAAGACAATTTTCCTGGAAAGCAGCCTGGAGAGGATCAAGCTATTGCAGCTGAAGCACAGGAACTGATTGCAGAGCAGAGTTCATGTCACAGATTCATGCACTTTGGAGAGACAACTCACACAGTTATTTGAATGTCAGCTCCCTGTTGCCAGTAACTTTACTTCTTGAAAAGGTAATGTCCTTTTTAAGAAGCCATAGTGGAGGACTACTGTGCATGCCTGAAGAGATCCTCCCCCTAGGAATATCGATAATCCCCAAAAAGGGACACAAGAACGTGGGAATGGAAATGGCTGGACCATCAAGTTCAGCAAGCTATGAGAAGGCATTTGGCTCTCCAGAAGGTGAGTTATGCCATGGACTCCTGTCCACAAAGCACCCAAAAATTAGTTGAGGTTATAAAAAAATGGGATCTTCTATCTATAAGCAGCTGATTGAAAACTAGGTTGATTCCAAAAGCTGGTCTGTTTGTCCATCTGCACAAAATGAACCACTGACTTCACTCTGATTTCTATGGAATCAATGTCTACTGTCAGGCTCTGAAGTAACACATATTGCCCTCGACCTACCACACGTGACTTCATATGTGGTACAAGGAAATTGGTTTACACTCCTCCAGGAGCTGTGGTCCTCTGCTAAAGCAGCAAACAAGAACCAGGGCACTTGGGTGCCCTAATAAAAAGGGGATTCTCAAACTACAGTGAGTCAGAACACTGGACATACAAAAACTGCACTGGGAAGTCTTAAAATACGTGGCATTATAGCTGCCAGTTCAGAAGGCAACATATTTGTTTTGGACTTGGCCTTAGCCATCCTCCCAAGTCCAGAACTACCTCTGCCTTTACTTTGGGCCAAACAAGTAGAATTGCCAACCTCAGAAGAAGACAGAAAATTACTAAACTAAGCAAATGTCATTATAAAAGATTCATCAAGCCCAGCTCAGTGTTTGCTAAAGCATCTGGTTAAGCAGCCAACTAAATATTTATCCTTGAGAAAGAGATGGAGTTCCAGCTTCTCCAGGCAAAAAAACATTAAGCCCTGCTATCCCAGGGCACATGAACAGAGGGGAAGGTGCCATTTACAGCAGCCAATTATTCATAGCAGGTCTTTTGTCCAAGCACTGCCTGAACCCCATCTCAGCTTTGCTGGCAAGAGGAGTCAAACCAAGCCACACGCGGAGGCAACCTGGCTGCCAAACCCCAGGTTTCAGTGGTGCCCTAAAAGAAAGGGGCACCTTCTGGGGTACTAAAGGTCAGAGTGACAGTAAAAGGCCACCTCTGCACAGTGGACAGCATCTGCCTGAGATGCACAGCTCACCAACCTCCTGCTTTGGTTTGGGGCTTACAGGATCACAGTGAGGGACATACCATAGTAAAATTTAGCTCACAAGATTAATTTTGGTTGGAAAGAACCTTCTTGCCCTGTCCCCACTTACAATACCTCAGAGCATACCACCTTTAAACACTTTAACATTTTATAAAGTGAATTAAAAATAACAAAAAGGAGAAGGAAGCATGAAGACTCCCAGATTTGTACAGATTATTCTGCTACTTCAAGCAGGTTCACTTAGTCTGGAAGTGGAATAGAAAAATGCCATTACATTGGGAAAAAAAAAATCTTTTTTATAATCTGTGCATACACATACAAGATTATAAAATAACATTTTTTGACCTTGTCTTTCCTCTCCCTTCCTCCCCTCTTCTTGTCTTTACCTTTTACATAATCCTGGAATAAGAGCTCATTTTACTGGGACCAGTAACTGTTCAAGTAGAAGACCTGATGCTTTGTCAAGAGCTTTGCTGAAAAGGATAAAACCAGATTTTACAGTAGTTACATGGCTCCACTTTCTACTGACCTATTCCTGAACCCTGAGTCAGTCAGGCAGGGAGTTGCATTCCCCAGAGATCAAATAGAAATATGCATAATCCATTAGATACTGTTTTTCAGTCATGTGTGGTATGATTGACAGACCCTCACAACAAGGCATAATCTCAGAGAGTTTTGCTTTTTGGCAGGAAGGGTTTGGACAGTTTTTTATCTATTTATAAGAGATTGGATTCAGTGAGACATGGGTGCATTCCTAACTTGAAGGTAAAGGTTGTGATACACTTGGGATTTATTTGAACATAAGACCAAACTGAGGTATTACCTGAGACTGCATGGAGGAGACAATCAGGATTTTAGCACTGTTTTGTTAGCATGGGATTTAATGAAGGTTGGCTTATCCTTACTGGTACGTCACAGTTTGCAAATCAGGATTTCTAAGAAAAGGCACATACCGGCTGCAGTTTTTGCTGCATTCAGGGAATTTTAAAAGTCTCTCTCTGATATGAATGTTTGCAAGGTTTTTTGCCTCAGTATACTTAACAGGCTTCTCTACTCAGTTCCCCAGTTGCACAAATCTTGTAGAAATTTGAGCTTTGTAAAATTATTTTTGACCCTTCTGTAGAGTTTGTCTGGACAATGAGTTCAAAAACTACGGTAAACCTAGAGAGAAAAGGGGACAGTCATCAGTTTACTTCATCATCCTTACAAATAGAGGCAGGAATACTACAGGGGCAGAAGAAGAATTGAATTTGGGGTCTGAAAGAAAGAACAGCACGAGGCACCTCCAAGCTAGCTAGCTCCAATTATTCATCATCCAAGGAGCAAAAGAGGATACAGGGAGACCCTCTCAGAGCTGAAAGAGGTAGGTAATTCTCTCCTAAAAAAAAAAACAACCCCAAAACACCCACTTCTGTCAAAAAATGCTGTACTGTTGAAATCTGAACTTTACAAAACCAGTTCAACGTTGCCAAAACCTTGTTTAGAAAAAAAAAGCGGGGAGGGTGATGAAAGAAGGGGAATGTGTTCCAACAACATCAAAGCATTCTCTTCTATGTTGTTAAAATATTTTTTTATCTTGAAACACAAACTTTTTATGCTGACATATTTCTTTTTGCATGACAGAAACAATTTTGAAAATTGAAAAACCCAAAGCAACAGAAAACCCCCACAGAACTGAACACTGACCAAAACAGCTTCTTTGCTACTCTACTGTCTAATTTCATTTCTCTGGAAAATTTTGGAACTTCAGGCTTTGTTCCAAAGTGGAACAAAACACGTTCTGAAATCACAAAATCCTTTGTGGAAAAGAACATTAACCTGCTGACAGAGCTATTGTTTGCAAATGCAGGTGGACCTCCAGAGAGAATCAGGAGGCCCCAGACTTCGGCTGCACCAACTAGATAAGCTCACAAGGAACATGAGAATCACTTCATTCATTTCACCGCTTTCTGCACTGGAAGGAAAGAGAGAAGTTAGGTTCTTCCCTAAGGACACCCTAGGGCATCTGCAATAGAAAGAAAACAGAAGGGAAAAATTTATTGATAAATCTTCATCTCTATAACTAAGGGAGGGGGAGATGATTCTACTAAAATCCATATTAAAACAAACAAACAAACAAACAAACAAACAAAACAAACACAAAACAAAACCTAAAACCCACCCAAGTATGAAAAACACTACAAAATATTCCCTCTGTCCTGTTCCTGCCTGCACATTCTCCAACCTATTCTGGACACACACAAATAGAGTTGGATTCTTCTCCCATTCTTTATCGTTATTAAAAAAAAAAAGAAAAAAAAAAGAATAAAAAGGAATTTTTGTTTCATTTTCAGATATTGTAGTTATTTGTATGCTAATTTCCAGCTGCCCCCAAATACCATGGGACAACTGCATAAGACACTGCAAGATTTTTAATTTCCCAGCTGTGCTTACAGAAAGTATCAGCCAGGACAGCCAGATGATAACACAGCATATTCCAGCCACTGGTTTTCCACTTATGATTTGCAAAGGTCTAGAAGCATGTAGGATACACATAGGGAGCCCGCAGGAGGTACAAAAAGTCAGTTCATTTGTGCCATGCACATTGGAGAGGTATTTCTATAAAGGATTCAGCACTGAAACACTAAACTCTTCAGCAAGAAGTAGAAAGTAAAGGATTTCAGTCTTGAATAAAGACAGGTTTCTTCAACCTTTCCAAAACCATCGGGAATGTAGAAAAAAAGCCTTTCAGGATTTCAGATGTGAAATATTAAACAAAACAAAAGGAAGAAAAAACCCACCATCCTCCAGCTGTTCCTAGTAAAACCCAACTGTTAGTTGTTACTGTTGCCTACTTCAGTTTTATAGTAACAAGACAATTAATATGAACGAGAATGTCTAAAAGCCGGTAGCCTCCCTCCCACTTGCGCAACTCTGCCCATCGGTGCCGGTGAAACCAGGGTTACTTTCAGAAAAAAAGTTACTGTAACTTGTCCTTTGGCGTCCCAGCTCAAAAAAGGCTCACTCATGGCTTTCTAAGAAAATGAACTTCGTGTTAGGAAGGGCGCTTAAAGCCGCGATGGATGAGCAGCGGCCCGAAGCCCCGAGCGCCGTTCCGCCGTCAGACTTCACGCAGTCAGGGTATGTTTGTCCAAGCTCCAGCTGCTGATCATATCTGGCCAGCCCTGAGAACAGCATGACTCAAAGGCGCAGACTGCCTGAGCTACAAACGCGTCCAATTAGCCCGTGACAGATGGTCTTCCCCGGGCTGCCCTTACCTCTCGTAATTCCAGCCTCTGAGCGACCGCTTCCAGGCACTCCTGCCCCGTGCTCTCCACGGACAGGGTGCACTCGATCACGTTGCTGTCCAGCAGACGGATCCTGGTCACGAAGCAGTTCTTGCTGAGCACGTTGTAGCGCCTGGTCCGCCGCAGCTTCAGCCCGAAAGGCATGGCTGGAGGCCCTCAGGGGCGCCCCGTCCCGGGCTCTGCCCACGGCTACCAGCGCTCCCGCCGAGGCGCCGCCGGGCCTCCCGCAGCTGCCGCGGCTCCCCGCCAGAAACGCAGGCACCTGTCCATCCCTGGGGCAACCTCCGCGGGATTCCTGCAAAACACACGCGAGTGAGTAGGCTGAAGTGCGAAACAAGACGTTCCTGAAGTTCAGTGCGAAAGAAAAAAAAAAGTTTAAGGGTCACGTTTAAAACCATTAAAGTAAACACCTCCACGCACAGGATTGCCAGGCGCTTACTACATATTCCAAATGAACGCCTTACACAACAAATCTTCCAAAATAGTGTTTTGGCGCTGAATTTAAAGCACGGATTTAATTGCAAAGCCGTTCTTTGAGAGGCTCCGTACGAACAGCAACTCTACAGGGCACTCATCCAGAGGTGCTAACTCTCCCACCATTACCCCGCCACGGGGGTCTATAACATCATCTCCGAGTTTTCGTGCCCTCGGGCCAGGTTTGAAAACTAGCTAAAAGAGCTAAGGAACAGAGGCATTGAAAAGAGGCGCGATCTTGAAAGAAGAAAGGCTGGCTGCAGTCCGCAGGAAATGCAGGCACTCAGCACCTCCGAAAAAAATCAAACTTAAAATATGCATGTGAAAAGCAAGAAGCATCCGAGCCATTTCAGAGGAGCCTCCTCTGAGGCAATCCCTCGCATTTTGCTGGCTTCCAGCTCCAAAGCAATTCCGCAATTCGCCCTTCTGCGGGGAATGAGTAATGGCAGGAACGCGGCTGCCAGAGACCAGGGCAACACCGAGTGGGAGGAAGAGAACACATATTCTAGATATTGTTTCGAACTAGTACTCCTAAAATTTATCATGATACAAGCAACTGCTGAACCAAATCACAAAGCAGACAGAGGAATTAGAGATACAGAAGTAATGGCATTTAAGAAGTTATGATCCTCACCTGCAAGAACTACTTCTTTTAAAGCGAAACATACCAAAAAAGTTCAGTTAAGAGCAGGTTCAAGCTAAACTAAAACAAAGCCTTTGCACAGAAATAACCAGCTCTAAAATGCTGCTTTCCATGAGCTGAGAGGGATGAAGCAAATAGCAAATTACATGCTACCAGGTCTTCCTGGTTTTGCTTGAATATTCTGGAGCAAAAAGTGGAGGAACACTAACGGCAGCATTTAAGAATCTATTTCTCTTAACCAATAGTACTGCAAATGAAAAACTAGGTCCCATTTCCTTACTTCTTAAAAGAAGCAAGGGAAGGCACTGCCAGCAGACTATGCATCATTTGAATGCATCAGCTGAGTGTGACATTTCAAACAGATAGTACATTGCCCACATGTATCCCTTGGCACAGAACTGCATGAATCAGTTATTTGCACTTTTTACTGAATTTAGTTGCTATGGAAATTATTAAAAGGTGCCCAGTTGACTACAGTGGTTATCATTACACTAGAAAAATAACTACCACATTTTTACATGAAGTGTATTTTCCAAAGCCAGTATAACTTGACATTTATTAGGGAGTTAGAGCAACACAAAACAAATCTAAAAACCCCCACACAAACAGAAAACCACTGGTTAAGTGTGACTAGCCTAGTAGTCTACCAGCATCCCCAGAGAGAAACCTAGAGACTGAAAAGGAGCACTTCTACTTGACTGAAATGCAAATAAACCTATCAAATTAGCTGCTGTGGTTTAATCTCCCATGTTCAGCTTTCATGGGTACAGCCATAATGCATTATTTTCACATCATTGCAGGAGTGAGCTGTTATACCTTGCATTGCTCTAACATCAAAAACCATCAAAGACATAAGAACACATCCTCATACAGCAATCTGATGAGGCAGGGACATGTTACCCAAGACTCAGAAAAGGAGTTGAAACAAACATTCACCAGCTTGTCCAGCGCTGCTCAGGAGAATGGCTGCAGAGCTCATACTAAACCATGCAGGACAGGCTACTGCTTTAACCTATGGCCAACTACTTGCCAACTACTTGCTGACCAACCTATCTGAAACTACCACCTGAATCTGAAAAGTGGGAAGAATGGAAGGAAATTACAGAGAGGGAAGGGTGTGGAGGACTACATCTTATCAAGAACAGCATTTTAGTTCAGCCTCTGACTTCACAGATTATTTGAAGTTGGACACATGCAGAATTTTAGCTAGCCAATTCAATTTCAAAAAAGACTTATATCTTTCATTACTGTTAGTTGCATGCATTTCCTTGCAGAGCATGAGCCTTTCTCTGCACAGTAATTGTACAGTTAGCAGTAGCCTAAGGACAAAATCAGTGTGAATTAAAAAAAACCTCCGTGTTTGGCCTTGCTGTCCAGGTACAGCTACAGCTGGACAAGCCATCCCAGAAGGTGTGTGCAAACACACTGTTCTGGAATGAACCCATCAGCTCCTGTATACCAGAAATGCAAGCATGGATTGGACATGAATTGCCCTAAGTTGTATCATACACTCAGGTAAACAAGGCCAGTATTTCCCCCCACTTTTCAAAAGTGGAAAAGGAACAGGAGTTTTCCCTTAGTTCTGCTGAGGCAACCAGCCGGCACCATTTTCTCAAGGTGCAGATGTACAAATGGGTTAATGGATGCACTTTGTGTAAAATAGTGACTGGGTTACTTTTTCAGATAAATATATATATGAATGCCCAGTGACATCTCTCTCACATGAAAGGTCACACTTAAACTAGTTTCCAGTTAAAGAATTAAATGGGATGGCAAGGCTAGAAACCAACTCAGATTGGCCTAGCTTGTACAAACAGTTCTCAAATCAATGCAGGTGTCTGAGTTTTCTGTTTACACCTACTCTGCATGTCTGACCAACTTCTCACTGGGTTTTCTGTTAAGGTTACTAAGTAAGGTCTACAAGACCAGGCATCTAACAGTAAACTAGGTTCTTCAATGTCTGCATCATCTTAAAAGCATCAGGACCATTCATTTTCAATCATGCTTATTTTGCAGATGACTGAAAAAAAAGATGCCATTGAGAGACAGAAATGTTTTGGTCTTCCAAATGAAGGATTCTTCCATCACAGGATCTCCTTTCCCCATTTAAAGGTTGCCTGGGAGATGCAATGTCCCTAACAAAGCCATCCCAACTGTGCAGGCATTCACAACACTCCCCTCCTCAAACTCTCACTTCCACTTAAAACAAAATCAAACCACTGAAACAAATGCAAGCCTATAAACAGCTTATCAGATAACCATGAACTTGTTCTAATGTTAACAAAGGATTTCTATTGAGAGGATTTCAGGTGTGAAAGGGAGATACATCATCTTTTAAACTGACATTTTCTATTAAGAATTTATTTTTCTGAGGAGAAATTACACTGGGTTCCTTTGGGTAATTTTTCTTTTTTCTTTTCTGCTTATCAATAGCTCTCTGCAAATTAAGCTCATTCTTAGAAGTTTGCTATATTAAACAAGGTTCTTAGAGCATAAGCTTTGGAATTTAAACATTCTGCTAAGTAGAAATTCCTTATGTTTAAAGTACATACTCTGTAGGTCTACAAAACACACACATCATCTTCAAGTCCTTCAACCATTTCTCAGAAAACATCTACAAAAAAAAGTATCCTAAATGCAGTTTCATGAACGAGGACAAAGAGAAACAATATCTTTGTGGATTCTTGGTAAAACTTGATATTCTCTTACTTTATTGGACCAAGAAAAAACTGAACAAGACAGTTCCTTTGCTATCACAGACATTGGAATCAGACTTTTTATGGTATTTACTTGAAAAAGCCATTTGGATAAAGTCAATGGCTGTGGAATGGGGGAAGACCAAAAATGAGAAAACAGAATAAAGAACAAAAACAAATTTCAATTTTGACACAGAATAAAACTAAACCTTTAATCCATGATCTCATGCCAAGCACAACACAAGTTCTCTTAAGAGCCTTCACTAGCAAACAGCTTAAAGAAAACCATACATGTCTCAGCTCAAGACACTCCTACCTATCTCTGTCTCTGTGTGACTGAAGAGAAACATCTCTATTTGCCTGCAAGCCTTACCAGCACACTATCTGTGCAAAGGCAGCAGACACAGAGGTATGGATCTCTCCAACCGTGATTTGATTCCTCCACAGCACCACTGCATCTTGCAGCGCGGGAAAGAATGAGTCCTTCATCATTCTTGCAAAAAATCCTTCTCAGTATAGAAGGGATTTCAAAAGGTACCATTCCCCCACTCTGCAATCATAGAATATTGCTGTTAATATACCAAAAGGTAGGGAAAAAGAAGAGGCATAACTCATACAACCAAGAATATCTTGCAAGCACAATGCTTGTGACCAAACATTTTCAAGATGTCACGGTTATAATGATTTAGGGAGGAAAAGGCTAACCCATTAGTGCTACCTCTTAGTGACATTGCAACTACCCTTCTTCACTGGCCAGTCCTGCATGAAGAACTAGATCAGATTCACACTATGATGCGTAGCATAGAATTGCTTCTGGGTTTTTAGAAAACTTTATTAGTTTCTGCATAGAATAGAAACTTTCCCTATGAATTTAAATTACCTGATGCAAATAAAATTTTGTGCTTTTCCAGACCAGTAATTTTCTTGTTGTTGGGTTTTTTGGCTTTTTTTTTTTATGAGACATTACAGTGAAACCAGGTCAAACCACTACTACACAAAAAACAAATGAACTAATATTTTACACATTTTCCAAACCTAAAACCAAAAGAAGCCAGAAATACAAAAAATTCTTCCTTCTCCCAAAGTCAGCTGGGACTGGCAAGATTTTTATTTGTTAATAATCTTAAAAGATGGACTGAAGGGATCAAGGGAAGCTGAGCTGCTTGGTGTTTCACAAGGAAGAAGCCACACAGCAGAAGCTGCTTTGTGAGGGCACTGCTCCAGTCACTGGGCATTCTCGCACTTTCTTAAATTTATTTGAAGGCCAGAATGAAGAAAAGCTTATAAAAAATTAAGACGAATATAACTCTCAGGACCTTTCCAAGTAGGTGACTCCTCTATTACAGACAACAGGTACAGACTGTACTACATTCAAAGGAGCATAAAAAAAGAATAAATATAATCTGATACGAAATGCACTTAAGGCAGAACACTTTCCTTCACTTCGTTTGCTTTTGTACGTAATTTCTGACACTCCAGGAAGAAAGCAATTATGTCAAACTGCAGCCTGTGTTTACCAACAGCACCTGGCAGCCCTCCAGCATTCCTGGCACTGCGGGAGCAGCAGCACACCTAAGGGAAGCATGTAACCCTGGGCTGGGCAGGGACCGCAGCACGGCACGGCAGCTGCAAGTGTCTGCTGGCCTGCAGGTTTAGGGAAGAGGAAAAATAACAGTGCATGGGAGAGGAGGTCTGAAACAACCCATCTCCATCTAGCTGAACTGTGTCTAGAGGAGGAGATCTCTCTCTCCGTGAAACAGCTTTCTCTCCCTTGAGTGCTTTCATGGGAGAGTTTCATGCAGATAGAGCACAGCGAGGAACATTTCTGTGCCTAACAAGGTGTCTGTATCCGACCCACTCATGGGTGGAAGTCCCATAAAGCCTGATAAACTCTCAGGAGCTGAATTCACCTCTGGACAGATGAAAGGGGGTTTTAACCCTTACATAATAACAAGTCTTCTGCTGCAAGCCCACTGTGTTCAACTACTTGTTTATACAGTTCCTGGTGAGACATAAGCCTCGTCTTCAGGCATTTAAATCTCCTTTAAAATTCTTGCAGGCAGGAATTTAAATATTTCTCTAATCCAAACAGTAATAAAACTATTAACACTCTCACCTCTACATTCTGAAAAAGGAGTCAAATTACAATTTAATTTAATTTTTATAATTAATACTCTACGCAGAACTTCTAGAGTCTGTAAGCATCTGGAGATCCCATACCTGTGTGCACGATCAGATATCAAGGCTTCTCCAGGACACTTGAACTCAGAAGACAACTGCTACTGTTACTACTACTGTGAGTCATCAGACAACAATACACAGTGGCCAAGCATCAAAAAACCACCTCAGTTAGCCTTTCTATTTTCCCAGTCCAATCACAGCTTTCCCTTTTCCAGGAAAACTTGCATTTTCCATCAGATCCACCTCTGCTGTAATAGATCTTTTTTGATCTAAATTGTTGTATGTTTTCATTGTGTCCAGCTTGGGTCAGCTTCTGGTTTCAGTAGGTTAAATAAAACATCTAGAGAGGTTTAAATAAAGTCAAAATAACAACTTCAGTTCAAACCAGTTAGAATTTTGCCTGATCCTCTCCTTTGTGGCAGTACCCAAGAAAGTACACACTCAATAATTCTGAAACACACAGAGATTATCGTACATGCCCCATTTGTTATTCCTTCCTTGTCTCCCCTGCTGAAGTGCCACACTTTTAGTGTAAACACACCTCTTTTGTGCATCCACAGAACTATGCAGTTTTGTGGGTACAAATCTGCCAGGCAGCACCTAAGTCCTCTTCTGTGACAAGGTCCAGAGGTACCAAGTATTTCTATAGGTTCTAGTAAGCCTGTGTCCAACAAAGTTTCCATAGCAGACAAGATTGAACTTCCCAAACTGCAGATTAGCATCTTATCTATTACGTCCTTACTTATCACTCCAGAATATCGACAGCAATTCAACCAGTCTTTCTAAGGCAGCTACTGATGGAGAGCTCTTTTTGAGGTAGTCTAAGCATTCAAGTTAGGAGTAACATCCGCATAAAGTGACATACCTACATGATGCTTGCATTGCCATTGTGATCCATTTTAATCCACATCATACCAGTAATGAAGGTGGACTTATCACTCTCCTTGTAGAACTTTCTAAAGTTAAAAAAAATAAAACAAAAACACCCTACCAAATCGAAATGCCAGGCTTCAGTACTTTTCCCTTCCAAAGAGGAAATGCTGCCTGTCCATGCCAGGTGTCTGCAGCAGCTCCACCTCTCTGTCATGGCAGGGTTTAGGTCTGCAGGGTACAGCAGTTAACCATTTACAACCCTCTCACACCTTGGCTATGTTATTGCAAGACCTCAGACTAGACACAGCCAAGAGCCTGGATGGCACCTGTCCAAGGATGCAGTTTTGTACCTGAGGCAATCTCATTTAAGAGTTCACTTCTGCCAGGAATGGAGAGAGGTCCTGATCTCTTCTCCCTCCCTTAATTCCAGAGCACATTACAGCTTGTCTTGTGCCAGCTCTGAAAATCTGCTGGAACCTCCTCCTGGTTTAGCCGCTTCATCTCCCTAACCTAGTAATATGATCCTTTTCAGCTCGGTTAGTGAGTTTGGATGGCTCACAGCAGAACCCAGAGTGAGTAGCTCATCTGGCAGAGGGAAGAAAAGAACCACACAGCTCAGAGAAGGAAAAATAAGAGCAATTCTGCCTTAATTGACAGCAGTTGGTCAGGTCTGGAGAGCAGTTTGGGAAGCCACAGCCCAGGAAAGGCTCCTGGTCTCAGCAAGCAATGGAGCTCCCCAGAACACATACCCATTATTCCTGTATTACAAAGCTATGTTGGAATCAAAGTTGCTATATCTGAAATAACCAGTTAATTCAAATTGCACTAATTTTTTTTTGTGTCCCCCCCTGCCTCCAAAATGCAGCATTCTGTAACTGAATGTCTCTAAGAGGAGTTAATATTGCAACATCTCTGTGTGTTATGTTTTCTGCATGGGACAAGCATTCAAAAGAGGAGAAGCAAGACCAAGACCAACATTCTGGTATTTTAGCACATCTTTCTTTTAGACCTGGTACAAAAACTGGTCTGTAAGTGTCACCCTTCAGAAAAGGCACAAGGTCCTGCAGCCTAAATTTTCACTGAGCACTTCCTAGCAATCAAAGATCAGGAAAGCCTAACCATTATTGTACGGGTCAACTATTTAAAATCCATTATAATCAAGTGACTTAAACATGTCTGAGAATATTTGACAGGATTCTTCACCTTTTGTCCCTATTTTACCCCTACTGGCTACAGTCAGTAGCAACATAGTATTGGTGCCATTTACTTTTCCTCCTAGTTAGTTAGCTTTCCAGAGGTATCTGACTCCTTCAGACTTGCTGGAGCTACAGTGATTTTTAAGATGTTACATTTCCTACTAAATGTGATTGATGGGCACGCAAAAACATTATAAAAACAACAAATGATACGCTTAGTAAAAACCACTGAAAACCTTCTTACAGCATGTTTCATTATTCTCTCATGTTACAAGGAAATACATGAGTAAAACTAAGCAGTTCTAAACACAGGATAAAATGAAGAGCAGAATCAGTAGCTCCAACAGATCCAAGTGACAGATAGGGGGTAAAATTATATACCCCAGAGCACTCTCAGTAGTTAAGCATCCACTAGCACAAACTGGTGCCAGTTAGTGTATAATTTTAAATAATGCAATAAAAACTTAATGAGAAACAAAGACACAGAAGTTCAAACATCACCTACCCTGCTTTAATGGAAAAATGTCTATCCTCAAGAGCTGGCTGCAGTTTCACTTCTGTGCTGGGATTTTGCAATGCAGCAACTATAAGAGAGCATTTGGAGATGAGGAAGCAAAGAGCTACACTGCTCAAGAAACTGAAAGATCTGCCTGCAGCTGATTACATGGCTCTGGTGTCAGATGGAGACTGGAAGGTGCCTACCTGGACTCACACAATGCTGCTCTCAGCTGAGATCCTGCTGGGGAGGTGTGTTACTGCAGCAAAATATGGTCTTATGCATTTAATTAAGGTGTGATATTACTGCTCCTTCTGATTTTAAAATGGCTTATGTAAGTGAATTTTTACGATTTCTGCTTAGTAGTAGTGCTTGTGTACCTTCTGTTCTTCTGCATTTTTTAAAATATCTATCTGTATATGGAAGATTGTAAAGCCTTTCAAATAAACATAAACTGGGAAAATCTAGGTTATAACTACATATTTCCAAAATGTATCACATTACCTCCAACTCTTGCAAAAGTCAAAAAGGTATTTCTTTCACATAAGGAGTTTGCAACATACGTGAATTCCTTGGCCCACAGGAAAGAAAATGTTTTCTTAATATGCGCAACTGGAGGAGAGGCTAAAGATCAACAAGAAGTACTGAATTTGCAACATCTCAAATGTTAACAATGTGGTGGCCACTCTAAACTGCCAACCTGCCCTGCTCCTTACAGGAACAAAATCTAGTCCTGCTCCCACTGATGTCAGTAACAAGACTGGCAACAAGTGAAGCAAGACCCATGCCTGCAGACTTGCAGTAAGAATAAAACTTTGTTCAGTTTCATGAGGTTTAGAACAATGGTCTACTCTCCCAGAGAGGCTCAATTAGTCCCGTTCACGTATTAGGTAATGAACAGAGGAACTGCAATGGAGAAGTGGCTGCAGGTAAGCAATGAGAGCCAAGAGTGATAGGGTGAAGCAGGGGAGAGAGAGAAGAAAAATAAAGTTAAAAAGGCATGCACACTGTCACTCCCAAACCACAACCAGCCCCATTTAGTTACACAAGTAGATCCTTCACACAAGATCATAACATGAATTTATGAACTTGCACGGAAAAAAGCCTCTCTGCTACTTAATGCATTAAAACATCAATGCTACAAAATGCTGAAAAAATTCCTTCAAGTTGCATCAAAGGAGGATTATATCGTGGGCACATGCATGAAGAAAGCAAATCTGTTATCTTTACTGAATATAGGCCCTGATGTAAATCACACAGCCACAGCCTGTGAATAACTGCATTTGTTTCAACAGCAAAACACCTCATCTGAATTAGAGAATAGCTGCCGGAAATGAGCTAATGGCACTTTTCTTTCTGTATTAAAGGATTATTTTCCAGTGCCCACTGTGTGGGCTTAAACACTAGACTGAAACAGTCAAAATACTTAGAAGTAAGATTTATGGCTAAAAAGGGGGAGGCTAGGGGGGAGCTGTCTTTGAAGTGATTGACTTCTTTGACCGGTGTCTCAGAATTAAAAGGCTACAAAAGAACCCCTCTCTGTGAGCAGCCCCCTGCATTCTTCCTTCATCTCTGTAGCAGATCATATTGATAAACAAGATTTGAAAACAATTACCTGGGAATCACAGCACTGGACAGCACATAGTAACCGAGATACTATGAACAACAAATGTCTTTTTATTTTCTAATAGTTTTAACAGAAAATCTCTTACACCTCAAACACTACTTCAGCCATCAACATTAATCCTTCAGCACTACTATGTTTTTCAAAAGGTTTCACATGAGCTTGAGAGAAAAATCAGGAGTTTACTTCCACAGCATTCCAAAAAGTGTTGCTAATTACATTGATAGAGGAAGAAATTGTACCACCTGGAACCTCATATTCTTTCATTGTACAAAAGTAAGATTTTCCTTTTTTAGTTGCAGCAGTGCTATAATAGATGGTTTAGACTGGTTGCTTATTTTCTCTAGCATATTATTTGTCATTAATTCTACTCAAGAGAACAGCTTTGCGCTGAAGGCTCATAAAACTGTATTAGTTTTGGAGGGCAAAACATCCTGCAGCTTTATACACAAACCTACTGCAATAAATTCTAAAAATTGTGGCATGCCATTCTTTGCTCACCTTTGTAAACAGTACCCTGATAATCATTTTACAACCTTTCACCATAAGTCTGAACAAAATACTCACCCTTTAACATATGGTGATAGCTTTATTTGGAATCATATCTGAGGTTATCAGCTTTTTATGAGATTATTGCCTGATTCTTGTCAACAACCCTTGTTAGAGAAAGTAGTTGCTTTGTAACACTTCAGAGTGAAAAACTGCTTGGCAGAAAATTTTACTTTGTCATGAGCTGAAAAGAAATTTTTCTTTAAAATGAACCATCTCTACTTCATGCTCAGATTAATCCATTTTTATGTTAATACTTTAGCATACAACTGGAGCAATAAAGGTCAAAATTGACTTGTAAGCTTGTGACCCTCTGTAGCTCCTGTAGTAGACTTTGTATATTAAAATGGAGAGAGACAAAAGCCATCAAAACAAACCATTAACTTTTTCTTCTTTTGCTGTTCTTTACAAGCAACTCAGCTTTGAAACACAGGAGTTACTCTGACTTTTAGTTCTCAAATGAAAAGCAGCAAGGTTGCTTGAAATTTAAATTGCACAATTTATTAAAACAGCTTGGATCTAAGCACAACTTGCACGAAATCAAAACACCTTCTATGCAACCACAGGTAGGTGTATTTATTGTATGTTCATATCAACGTGGCACAAATAGGCCTTTGATCAACTGGATCCACTGCAGTGGCCATTGAAGTTCTGCAGGCAAAGAAAAATACTATATATAGGTTATGTAAGTTTATTTTCTTCTAAGTACAAAACCTAAACAGCAAAAGAGAAGAAGGCGGAGTAAAATAAATAATAATTAAATAGTGTCTCTGTATGCATCAGGTTGTCTGTTATCACATAACTGGACTAGCAGAAGTCTAAGATGATGAGGTATCCCTAAGACTTACACTCAGTTTAACTGCAACACAAAGAGAAGCAAGAGAAGAAACAAGGATTGAAAATAAAAAGTGGAGAAAGCCCATATGGTACAGCCCTCCCTGTAATCCTGTCCCTGGTTAGCAAGCTGGAAGCATTTCATTTCTCTGACTTGAAGCCTGATATTCACATTCCTCTGTGGCTTAATGTGGACATGGACTACAGACTGCATTCATGTCTTAAAGGAGCTAAATGATTTAGCACAGCAAGCCCACAAACTGCAAGAGGGATAGCAAGAAACCTTAAATTCCCATCCACTTTGAAGAAAAAGGAAATTAAAGTTCTCAATTCCTAGTTCTGTTGCCAAGTAGGCAATGCTGCGTGGATGTAGTGATTGCCTTTACCAAAAGTAGGTAAAATTTGTCCTTGGCAGTTGTGAAGACACTCAAGCCTCCTGAAGTGCTATTAAGTGTGGCCACCACTCCTGGGAAATCAAACAACCTGTATCAACACAGTGTGGGAGTGAGACAAGTCTCCAACTTCAGCCTTTCTAAAAGCAATGCAGAGTGGCAATGGGCTGAACAGAAATGAAACATCAAAGACGCGACACCAGTGTGCATTTCATTCAACGATTTACCATAAAGACAAGCCCGCGCTAACACGAATTCCTATAATCGCGGAATAGAAAGTTGCTCTATGTGATGGAAAAAATGGAGCAGACCAAACCATGCCTGATGCTGTCTCACAGCAACATCTACTGCACACAAGACACTGGTGTCAGTGGGAAGGGAAAGGGAAACGCTCCCCACCAAGTGGCCACAGCTCTGCAATTCCACCCAAGCTATTTATTTATTGCTGCTGAAGTTCAGCGTTCCCATTTGCAGATGTGAAGTTCTGGGTCAAACTTGCCAAGAATTAACTGGTCTGCCTTTTTTATAAAATGATTAGCTGTGCTTTTGAAAGAGTTACAAAGGACCAAAGGGTCACAGGGTAATTATTTACAGAATGGATGCCAGAGATGAAGTGACAGATAAAACCATTACAAAGATCATGCAGAGTAAGGAATGAGAAATTCCTGCAATTTATTGTCTATCACTCTGAAGTGTGATTCAGAGATAGCACCAGCTCCACTCTTTCCTCTTTATAGTGATAGACTATAATGACTCAAGACCTTTAATTCTCCATTTCCAACTTCATACTGGATCTATTCAAGAAGGTAAAAAAAAGATGAAATCAAGCACACAGCAGATAGACATCATGAAGAAATGATGTTGCCTTGCTTTGGTTTGGAAGGTAACCAGCCTAGTTGTGACAGAAATGAAGCATTCCCTTTCAGCTAAATAAAAGCTGTGGTTGCAGTATAAACCACTGCCTTCAGCATAAAGAGGGTTTACAACCTGCTCTTCTGGGAGGGTGACTGGAGGCAGCATGGTTCAGCCATGACTCCCTAAGAGGGAACAGGATCACTGGAAAAGAGTTTTAAGAATCCTTGTGAAAGACAGAACAGTTCATATCTTCCCCAGCCACTCCCCCACTGCAGAATACAGGACACTCAGCCCAGAAGCATTTTCAGTACCTAAATATAACACAGGCATTCACATAGCATAAATAGGAGAATCCTGCTGAAGGGCTGTCTTCAAAACAATCTCCATTTTTCAGTAGGGCTAGAGTTCAAAGTCATATACTGGCACGTCAAATTCCGGATATCGTCCTAAGAAAAATGATTCTTTTTATTATACCTGGCTATTTTTATAAAGTTTCTGGAAACAAAAAACATTAACTGTGCTTAATTAATACTCGTACACCTTCATGTTTCTCTTTGGACAGGACCCAAGAAGATATGTGGGAATATGATCCTATCCTTATGGTATTTCATAACATCAGTTTTCATTGGCAACCACTGATTACATACCCCAAATGAAGCTGCTAGATTTTTTCAGTCTTTTTCCTAAGCTTTGATATATAAACTTGTCAAAGTAAAAGATACCTGACCCTTAATATTATAGTTCATGCCAAAAATAATATGAAGCTATTAGAATCACAAGGCCTAGAATTCAATTAGAAAATGAATGCTGCAAAAAAATCCAAGCATAAGCATTATGATTATGTCAAAAAAAAGGAAGCAAAAAAAGTGTAGTCTTGAAGAAAACTAACCTGCTACTCATGATGGACAAATTTCAAAATCCTTTGTTTCTATCTCTAAACACTCCAGTAAACCAAACATTTTAACTGGCAGTAGGATACATGTACTGGCAGACATATGTCTTCTGACAGTGACAAGGACAGCACCAAATCTACTACCATGTTTTCATAAGGGAAATTCAAAAAATAAACTAGTAGAGCCAAAAGATCAAGTTCATATTGCTGGAACCTTCTTCAGGTCACCGGGCTATGTAAGTAAGACTCAAATAGCACCCCTTCACTACTATGATTTATCAAAGTACTCTGCCTCACCCTAGAGAAAAAAGAAATGTACACTATTTATTTAGATAGTTTTAAGTTAAGAGTGAGAATTTCATTTGCGGGGGGGGGGGGGGGGGGGGAACATACTATTGTCACNNNGTGCGGGGAACATCACTTTGGCATGAAGTAGAAAGAGAGTAGGGGAAAAAAGAATAAAGATTGGCAAACATAAACAAAGAACATAGAGAAAACATTTTTTCAGTGCAGATAGAAAAGGGAAGAAAACTTTCCAGCTGTTGGCCAATTTATATAAGTTTTAAAAAAAGTTCTGAAGAAGTAAAACAGTGAGTGGCATGAATTTCATACAACATACATAATTCAGAAGACCATTCTGCTTCTAAACTCCTTTGCCTATTCAGACTGCACTTTTTCCCACCGCAATCAAAGTTCATAATTTTTTCTTCTTGCAGAGAGACAGTAAAAAGCAACTCTAACTCATCTAACTCATGTTCTAAACATTAAAAAAATGCACAAAAATCTGGGACTCATATTACTGATCAAAAAGAAATCTAGAAACCACCTCAATTCTAATTTATGTTTTAGCTCCTTCAGTAAAGAAGTCCAACATAACTACTCACCACCCATTCTCTAGTCAGGCTCATCCTTTTATGTGCGTTATTACTCAAGACAACAGATGAGAGCAATTAAACCATTCCATGAAAATAAGTTCACATTTGCATATTGCTATCATCTTGTAGCTCACAGATGTGAGAATTATAGATTTTTCTCATCTGTACACAAATATTACAGCAGTTTCAAAAAGTCAGAAAGGTGAATTATCCCATTCTGGAATCAAGCCTGCCTGCAACCCTAGACATCAAATAGCCTCCCAGTTCCTCACCTCTGCTTTTCCTCAGAGCAGTCTTTGTGCATCTTAAGGGGTTCTAGAAAACAAAACTAACTACTTTCATAGACAAGGAAAGTAATAATGTACTACATAATTTTCTTCCACTACTATAGCCACCTGTGAAATCTTAAGAATTTGCCAATGAGACAAGTTATCTGTGATCTTGAGAAAAGAAGGGAGATGTTGAAGCAAGAACACCTAAATTGAATAATGGTCCACACAACTGAGGAGGTTTCAGCACCTTCTTTCAGCTGAGGAAGGAAGACAGGAATTATATAAAAGCTCTCAAGTGGTATAAAAAATATGTGTCGTAGCTGTATCCCATATATAGTTAGCTTCCCTTCACAGAGTGGTACCCTGAATACCACACAATGAGAACAGAGGAAGAGTCTGGCTATAGACGTCAGTATAAAAGTGAATTTATAAGTATTGTTTTCCTTCTACAGAACTAAGAGTGAAATACACCATATGACATTTTATTCTCTTGTAAATGAAGGATACAACATGCAGATTTCCTGTAGTGGAACACAATTTTCTTTTCCATGTGCAATTTGAACTGGCAAGTTTAAACAGAGAAAAATATTATATGTATCCATGGATATCTAATTTTAGAAAGACAAACAATTCTCCTGCTCCAGCATCAGGCAGGAAAATGGTAAGAAAGAAATAGCTATTCTAAGTCTTACAGAACGGAGCTATGACAATACATGACGTGTACAGAACATAGTAAGGATTGGGCTGGGCAAGTGCCCATGAGGAAAACAAAGCTTTTGTGGGCTCTGCATCTGAAATGGACAGGGTACGGTTAAAGCCATCTCACATCTTACTGCCAGCTTGATGTACTACTTTTTCTCCAGTGGAAAAGCTTTGGGAAGGTTGATGCCTTTAGAGCCTTGTGGCTGTTGTCAAGCCCTGTGTCACATTAGCAAGCACAGAGATTGCCATTATGATGGTTCCATAAAAGCAACTGTAATGTCTGCTTGTAATTTATGCCCGTTATTTTCCAAAGTCGCTGTGGTTTTGGCTTACAGAATCTGGCCAGAGCTTTTCAGAAACTCAACTGGGCAATTTTTCTTCCTATAGTCTGAAGTAGATGGAGATGGAGAAACATAGTTTTATTGCATGCAAGCACATATTCATCACATACTATAGGTCATGCTACTACAAAACAGTAAAAGTCAGTATATGGAATGTAAAAGAAATATAAATAAAAATATTTATGTTCATATAGAACCAGTGTGCTTTAGTGAACAAGCAAAACAACAAAGGCAAGCATCTAAAAAGAGAAAATGGGTAAAACTCCTGTATGTTATGGATTCTGGAACAAAAGGCCAGACTCTCCTTAAAAATGGAGTGCCAGTGCTGGAAAATTCATGCTAAAACCAAGATATGGCAAAGTCCCTGTATTTGCCTAAGGTAGCTGCTAAAGGTAGCAGCAGTCTCCCAGGTAAAACTCACTAGTTTCCAGTACCAGAAAAGTTTATTCCTCAGAACTACAAACTGTCTAATTAGCAACTGAGCTAGCTAGCTAGTTTCAATTATGAACAAGCACTGTAATTCAGATATACCTTCAGGTTGTGTTATGCAATTTATAAAACACTTTCATTCTTTAAATGTACTGTTAACTAGGATCCATGAAAACAAATATTGCTATCTCACCTTCAGAATTGAGGCCTGCCTTGCATTTCTAATTTTTTGTCCAGAATTATCGGGCAGAAGTTAACCAGCCCTCAAGGCATACCAAACCCTATTTAAACTTTTCAGGTGACCTGAGCTTAAAAAATACATTTGTTTTCTTTCCCTAGCTCTTGCTTGTAGAAACTCCCTATACGATTGTACCAATCAGAAATCAAATTCACAATCTTGGGATGATCCTAAATCCTCGGTTTTGTTTGTTAACAATATCATTAACAGAAGGCAAAGGAATATTATCCAGAAGGACAGAGAAAGAAAAAATAATTGAATTATCATGATGTCAAAAGTATGACAGGGCTTGTGACTTTCTAAAGATGAAAACAATAAATTCATTGTTCAAACTGAGACATTGATAATGCTAAATCCTAAGAAATATATCTCTGTGGCCTTAAATTCAATAAAATATGGTCCAGAAATGCACGTCCTGTTTAATCCAATTTGCAATTCAATTATCTTGGTTTAAAAAAACAAACACTAAGATACACATAACTAAAATTATCCTCATTGTTCATTAATATCAAACTTTACGTAGAAGGTCTAAGGACAAAGTAACCACCCAAGGCCAACAGAAAAACAAAAGGCCAGAAAAAAACCACACATTTTTTTAAAGGGCAGTTTTGAAATTTACTATAAAGTCTTGAAATAGACACTGAACAATTACAGTTACAAATATAGCTTGCCAAATTACCATCGCATTGCATAAACCCAGCAAGTTCTGCTGGATCCCATGCAGGGCACTAGCACCCCCATCTCAAAGTCCTACTAAAGTCCTTTTAAAATACAGACTAACTGATCTCCCTCCTTTAACTCCCTCTGCGAGTCTTTGTTAGTGCCTGACTCAATTTTCTGTTTCCTTATTTTTATCACACATGAGAACACTGGGATATTTAGACTTCTTAGAGTGTTCAAGATGTTTTTGAATTAAAATAGCCAAAATAATCCAAATAAAATTAAGCAAGAGAAAACAGTGACACACAACATATTTCCCTCTTTTAAAACCTTGTTTTTTACCCCAAATTTTATCTGCCAAAGGTTTACCAGCCCAACTTCCTCCCCCTGCTCCAGCCACTCAGGCACTGTGAAGAGGCTGAATCTCTTTCTCAGCAGCCAGCCAGGAATTCCCTAATTTCCGACCCAAGCAGTGACCCATGCTGAGCCAGGGGTGCCCTGACAACCAGGTACTCCTTGCTTCCCACTCCCTGTGCTGAGCAAACCTTGACACAAATCCTTCTTTTTAAACAACATGACTTGAAAACAAACCAAACAAAGGTTCCTAAAAATCCCCATAACGGGGAGTAGAAACTTGTCCATGGATGCACACACAGCATAAAAAAAATACCTAAACCAGCAATAACATTGCATAGGAAACCAGAACCCTGTTCAGGCTGTGTGTTCAGGACCTGACAGAGTGGTTTGAAACACGATACAGTCCCTTTGATACAGCTCACAAGTTTAGAAGTGGAGGGGCCGTATCCTATTAAAAATAACAGGAAATTGGCCACAGCAATAAATCTAAAGCTTTGGCTGCTGCAATTTCTTATCTTCCATGAGCAGCTGGTGGTGTGCAAAAAAAAAAAAAAAACACAACAAAAAAAAAAACCCCAGCAACTTTTCCTTCTTAGAAATAGAAACAAACAATTAAAAACTCACACCGAAACTGTAGCTTCCACTTGGTGATAGATTGCATGATTGCATCAGTCAGCTGACAGCCATGGGAGACCTAGATCCCCAAGATCTTTTCCCAGTCACACCAGGATACTGATGGTTTACTGCTGCCTCCAGGCGAAACCACGTCACTGAGAAAGTGAAGATGGTGCACTAAGGTTGACAAGTCCCAAGGAACCTCATCAGATGCTTTGGCACTCCTGACAGTACTTTTCTCATGCAATTTCAGCCTACAAGTGATCTCCCTGTCTCCGCTGATGGCATTTTTCTCTTTACCTACTGAAACAAATTAAGATCCAAGATGACAGCAGCTGCTTCTAATGGTTTACCAACACTTAAAAAGCACTGCACCAGGCAGTGCTATCTCTGCAATTCCTGCCAGAGGAGAAGCAGCTTCTGCTGGGCTGGAAAAGAAAAAGGATGAGGGGGCGGGGAAGAGGTAGCCAAGGCTCTTCCTCGAATGGAATAAAAAACATACGTCAGAAGATTTCATTCAACTGGCAGAGACTACACTGAGCTTTTTGCCAGCATAACTCTGTCTGCTGTGGGTATGAGTGGATTTCCCACTCATAAAAGGAAGAGCTTTGCCAACAAAACTTTAAAGACTAAGACCAGCAACGTGGGTGTGGGGTTCGGTGTGTTTTCAGTACACGAGTGAAGTTAACTATGGTCCAGTTTCCTGCCAATCGAATCCACACATCGTGCAGTGCCAATATTTTCTTTGTTTCTTATTCTGATTAGGTCCTGCGAGCATTTCTGGAGCAGACTTTTCAGACAGACAATTCTCCTCTGAAGCATGGGGGTTTTTTTAAAATCCCAGTGTAAGATCCCTAAGGTAGGAAAAACTTAAGGGTCAAGTAGTTCAGTACAAAGGGCAGATGTCTACTTCAAGAGCTAAAAGCACTTCTGAAACTTGTATATTTTGCCTACATTTAGATAATCACAACATACTAGTTGTATGAGACACAATGGAAAGATGAAACCACCGTACCTACTAAAGAACCCCCAGTCATCAACAACAGAAAAAAAAAAAAATTCTTCCAGCCCTAGAGACTTAAAAACCAGAAGATGAACCTCCTTGCATTAGGACTAATTATAGCAGAATAGTTACAACATGTTTGGAGATCACCTCACCTGTAAGCATATGCCAAAACCAGGGCTCAGCTCTCTCCTGCTGGAGAGAAGGTGAGAGGGAAATAAGTTCCAGTTTGGACACTGCAGGACCTCAAGAACTACCTCCCCTTGAAAAAAAATAGTATATAAGTAAAAGGATTGAAAAAAAATTCTTCTCCCTTGCACACACTAATGCTGTAAAGCTGTTTCTCTGGCCAGAAAAGCTGTTCTAGAGCTGGGCCTGCTATGAGCACCTTCTCATCTCAGTTATCAGATTTTGAATTGCAACCAGCTCCTGATCCCAAGCATGAGAAAGGCTCCACATATTTTTCAGCAGCCTCCAAGCACAAAAGGTTGTGAGCCGAAATGTTCCATTCCTTGATATTACTCCTCAATAGTCTCTAGCACCAAAAAACCTAGTACAAAAGTCCACAGAGTGCATGGTGATCCCACTGGCAAGAAAACTAACATTGGCAAAGGAATTACTAGGCCACCAAAATGACTTTCCGCTAGCATATTAGAAGGGAGAGTTAGAGGTATGGAATTTCTTCATGCTTGAGGTCTAACTCTCGCCAACAGTAACCCATCTGTCAGACATTGTTTTATATCTACTTCGATTTCTTTTTCTTTTTGCTGCAAAAAACAAAGAAATGCACATTAGAAACGTTACAGACCACCAGATTTGTTTCATATATTATTAAAGCTAAACATTCAAGCATTTTATGGAGATTAAGAGATTACAGTCCGAGAGTTTTTATTCTCTGTGCAAGGGTCTCTCTTTCAATCAATTTAAAAAGTGAAGTTCAAGGTATGTTGTTAATTCCTGAGGGGAAATGATACATAACCCACATGCACAAAGAAGTTGGCTTGCAAGCAGTTGTTTTTACAGCACAGAGTCTGTTTCAATCTATGTTTGTTTAACAAGATGCAAGTCTAACAATGGTAATTTACTAAAAGCTTATGCACTAAGTATGTACAATACCAGAAACAATGGCCATAACTCCTTCCAAAGATACAAAAGCATCCACAAAACTATCAAAACACAAGAACTGTCCTGGATTAGTTGTTTCAAAACCCGACATTCCAAACAGCTTCATCATTTCAATAATCCATCTATAAACATTTAACTAAATTTGGACTCCTGTTTTGCATTCCAGCAATGAGTTACTGCCAGTCGATCCAACACAAAATAGCACTATTTGTATTTTCACAGATTTATTTTTTAAGCCATAGTATCATTACTGTTTGCTCAGACAACTTCTGCAACAATAAATTGGCCTGAAGTATTGAACTAGGAACACCAATCATTCAAATAGCTATTTACTATTAAACTCCTCAATCTGTATTTAAGCACTTGAATAACCAGCTGCTTGTACAACTAATGGCCAGTGACCACACAGCTGCAGAAGGTGAGGTGGCACTCTGCGTCTCCAGCAAGCCTGTTTGTCAGCACTCAGGCCCAACCTGCATCCTGCAGCATTACAACCATAATCACATTCTGAAATGATTCATTATTTACAATGTTGTTTGAGGCTTACGAGATGATATTCTGTTCTCCCTGAGAACCCAGTAGAGCTAAACGAATCTTTGTGATGAACAACAACCTGTGCCATTAGCTATTGCATCGGATGGTCAAAGCTTCTTCAGTCCTTACCCTGCGTGCTCCCAACACCTGTATTTTACAGAAATATCTCACCATGATTTGTACCTGCTTACTGTGTGCACCAGAAGACTGAATCTTTCTTTGTCATGGTGAACATGTGGGCTATAAAAAAATTTTGGTTCAACATTTGCATTTTGTTTGACACAGTTTTATGTCAAGATAGCACAGAAACTTCTAAATGAGCAGGTCACTTCAATAGAAAAGAATCAAGCAGAAAACAACCAGGTGTAGCAATTCCCCTCAAGCCTTAGAAAACAATTAACAACAACGTTTACAAAGGGCATTAAAAACATTAGAAATACTTGCTTGGCAACAAGAAACAATGCACAAACCTGTTCCCGAGGACGACTGGGGAGTGGGTTGCAGGCAGTTATTTGTAGCAAGGTCTGTAAACTATGGGTGTTTACAGTGCACTTCTTACAGTCAAAAATTAAGTGTTTCACGTTTCAGAGACATTTGGTCTTAGTTAGCTGAGGCAATCAGTTAACCACCATTCAATCACACATACTTGGAAGGTGACTCACCAGATGTCAGGTGTTTAACTCGAATGTTCCCCAAGTAAAATCTAGCTGCTGATAGCTTTTTCTCCCCTGCCTCCAAAGCACTGTGCACAAATGATCACAGTAGTGGGAAACTTGCATCAGAGGATTAATATCATTGGTTATCATGATTAGGATTAATATCATTAGGAGTGATATACAATACCATAACCACTCTGAATCTTGTAACAAATGAGATAAGCTGCAAGTTGTCTCTGTAAAGAAAGTAATTAAGAGAATGGAATTTCCAAAATTCTCTGAAAACTGCTTTTTTCTGATAGTGTTCTACTTCAGCCACTACAATGCAGGCACCATCATTATTTTATTTCATTAAAAAAATATAAATTCAGTGGTGCTACCTATTTGGAGTAGACCTGGCCGTTTAATTTAACACATCTTGAAACAATACCAAGTCATACACCTCACTGTTTTTCCCTTACTGGCATGTGTCAATGTATTCAGCACTCTTAGAGCATCTGGTTAGCAAGATGTGGCTGCCTTTAAGTTTTGGAATTCCTTTCAGTGTTTCTCTAAAAGAGAATTGTTTTCATCCCCAAGTTGGTCTAGCTGGTATCTCAGAATTGTCCAACTCCTCCTTTCAAGATAGCTGCCACTGCTGCTCCAGAGGCCAAGCAAACAGGCTTTTCAAAGCAAGCCATCACTACTGGAGATGGACGTTTACAACATCTAAATTCTCTGATAAGCACTGACAGGAGAGTTTCTGTAAATCAAAACTATTTCTCCTGTGTGTCAGGCTAGAGCTTTGAAGTCTCATGCAGCTGCTGGGCTGGTAGCACCAGGTGACAGATTTCCCCATAACTCTGAGTGCTGATCCTAAAACTGCAACCAACAGCCTTCAGGGTTGGCTTGGCTCGGAGAGCCTGATACTACGGCTAGCAAAATGTCAGAGCGTGCATGGAAAATCAACACACTGAAAACACTTATCAGCAACACAAGGAGACAAGAAGAGCAATTCCCATTAGAAGAGAAGATTCTGATTACTAAAGCAGCTTGTGCACTGCCCCATGTGCCCAGCAGACCCCTGAGAACCACAGAATCATTAAGATTGGAAAAAACTTCCAAGATGATCAAACACAATCTTTGACTGAGCACTACCATGTCAGGTAAGGAAGTGGCATGCCAAGATGTTTTCCATTTCCAGGGATGGGGACTCCACCACTTTCCTGGCCTGCCCACCCCAATGCTTACCCAACCTTTCAGTAAAGAAATTTTCCCTGATGCTCAACCCGAACCCCCCCTGGTCCAGCTTGAGGCCATTTCCGCTGGCTACTTTACATAGGCTATAAGTTAACATAATTTATCATGTAACCAAACAAATAAAACAGCTTTTTGATCCTTCAGTAGGAAAAAGTACATGTAGCTGTACTTGTTGAAAGGTTCATTGATAACAAAGCATGGTAGACTAAAGCCAGGCTTTTTGTACCAAAAAATTTTACAAGGGATTATAAGGGTATCCTCAACCTCTTGCGAAGTAATAACAATTTTTCTGCAAATTGTATAAAAACACTGACATTGAATGCACCTGAAGCATTGTGTTTATGCAAAATCCAGGCAATTTAATATAAAAATGCTCCTTTTACAAAAAAAAAAGCTGCATTTTTAGCAGCTTAATACAGTGAGAAAAGAAATGCCAGTACACATCTCAGTCTCTACAATTTAATCCTTTTTACTTGCACTGAATCTTCATCTACTGTGTGCAGTTATCAGGAATCACATTTTGCAGCTACTAAACCAATTTAGAAAGGAAAAAGGGAAGCATTTATTTTCACCTTTTAGGGGATGACACTTCAAGGAAAGACTTAATGAGTGTAACTTGAGTAATACCTTGGAGGATACAGGAAAAAATACTTTGCAGAATTCAGGGGACAGGGAGAATAAAAATCCGGTATTATCATCATCATTACTATTAACTCTTTATGACAGATAAAACAACGAAGAGGTATAAGAAAACAAGCTGCTAAAGTTTCTTAATAAGCCCAAGCAGAGAAACTAACACTCCTCAATGCTTCAGAGAATTCCTTTGTTTAATCCAGTCTAGAAGTGAAATTATCCTTTTGGAAGTGCAGAAAAAAAGCTGTGCAGAGAAAGTGACTGTATCACTATGATTAAGGAAATCCTCTTCCTCCAGATGGGTTTTCCCACCACAATACAAATTCAACAAGCCACATTTGGTCCAAGCCTTTAACACCTATATACATTTTAGGAGGTCTTTTAGCCAGCAAATATAACATTGCCCTTAAACTACCAAGGAAAGAATGTCACCATTCCAGGAAATGTTCCAAGAATAATTCTCAATGAATGAAAAATTAGAAGTAATCTACAACTATTTATTACTGTCCTACATTATCTGCATAAACAAATAAATTATGTCACTTGGATAAGTGTTTTTCAACAAAAAGCCAGACAAAGCACCAAAAACCATTCTCATGTTTGTAAACAACAAATACTAACTCCATTAAAAGGATATGAAAGACATACCTATGCAGGTTACTTTTATTTTTAATGGAAGAGTTGCCTTTGCCACTACCCATTCATCTTCTTTGAAAAGTGTGAAAAGTGTGTTTTCCATTTGGCCCAATACTAAAAATATGGTCTTCAATTATGGTTGATAAGGCATATATTTCAAACACTGCACCTTTTTATTTTTGCTTGCGCTCTAAACCAACAGAATGTATTTCCCCAATGTAAATCTTTTCTTCAAATTGTTAAAATGGATTATATGCAAAGTCTATTTAATGAAAACTGGCTACTTTTTCTGTCAGCCTTAGCAGTATGAAGAACAAGAAAGAGGTGCTAAAAGCAGAGGTGGTCAAGGAAATGCAGCTTTATATACAAGGGCGACCACTGGTGAGAAAGCAAAATCTACCAAAGGGCAAAGAGACTGTGCCAAAGGAAGAGGTTTTTACATCTCTTCTACCCAGATGTGTAAAATTCACACACAAATAATTCATTTTTAAATGCTGAAATGGATTTTTGGAAGGTAACACTGAAATCTTTCAAAAAGACATTTCACAGCAGAACCCTCTGCTACAGTAAGTTCCTCTTACACTGGTATTATCCAGTTTCTTTACATGGCATAAATTACTGGACTCTTAATGCACATCACCATTCAAAGAGTACTGAAGCTAAATATTCACCTCAGCTAATGATGTACAACAACCAAATCACAAAACTGCAGGTACACCTAGCACAAATCCTGAACAATGGTGCACTTCAAGAGCCCAGCCCTGGGGCTGATGAATGCACTCACACACCAAAATAAAGAAGCAAAATCTTTTTCTGTATTCACATGCAGTACAGACAGGGTCTTAAACTCATAGTGGTATCTGGTTTCATAACATATGCCCTTCCTTATCAAATGTCATTTGTATTGCCATCCCTGCATCTGTCTCCACAGATGTCATCCCATGTAATGGAGCATATGGGCTTAAGCTGACATTGTTTGCAAACAGGAAGAGCTTTTGGCAACAGGAATCGAACATAAAGTGTTCTGCAGGCTGCCTCTCTTAACCCATCTTTGGTTGGCTCCTCTGCTCAGCTGAAACTGGTCAGCTACTTTCTGAGAGGGCAGAATGCCAACCTAACAGATGGGCAGAAGTAAAGTCATGCCAAAGAACCAGAATGTGCATCTAATTTGATAATTAGGGGCTGAATTTCCCCTTAGAAATATTGCAATGGCAGCACACACAAAGTTTTCAAGCTTAAGGGTAAAAGAATATGTTTCAGCCTATCCAGTTGAGGGTTAATTCTGAAAATGACAAAAAAAAAAAAAATAAACAACAACAGAAGTGAGCCGTGGAGGAGGAAGAAGACCAGCCATGGGCTCCTATCATTCAGGATTAGTATTCTTCAAGGAGAAAAGATTGAGAGAAAGGGAGGAAAGACACAGCAAGATTAAGCCTTTATCCTGAAATAGCTCTCCACAAGGGGCACCTGCAAATCTTGGCCAGAACATTTCTGTGGCCTTGCTGAAAATCATTTATGCAGAATAGAGATAAAAGCAAGGAACTGATGGCCACTTTACAAAGCATTAAACACAGCTTTCCTGTCCACAAGGAATAGCCAAGCCAATAGCGAGTAAAAGGCAAAGGACAAAGAGTGTTTATGGCTCGGTGGAAATCAAACATAATAATGTACACACGTACTTGGAACTGTTGACAATTATTGTCTTGGTCTTGATATACAGTGAGTGATACAGAGCTGTGGCATTCAAATAAAGTTAACGGTAAAAGAGAGAGAGACCTGGGGACCTAATTGAAAGTCTCTTCTCATACATTTTACAAGTTTTCATGCAGTAAGGCATGGTCCTGCAACTATCTCAGAGTCCTGTCAAAGCAGATTCTTATGGGTCATTTTTCTCTTCATCTTGCGTGTTCCCTCCCCTTTTTGAAGCCACTTTACTCAGCAGAATGAATGTCATGCATGGCTCAGTTTGGAAAAAACCTTGTTCTAATTCATTCTTCTTTTTCCAGTTCTAAAGTGGCTCTTCCAATTTACAGCTTTTGAAACAAAAATATTAAGAGCAATAACTACAATGGCTTCAGTTAAGTGGGATTTACAGGCTTATATTTTGGATAAACAAAGAAAACTTTTAATCCTGTCTTTTTATCATAAACTCTGTGTTGAAAAATATTCCAAGAAGCTAAGAGGTTACTTACTCTCACTTTGCTAGCTTTGGAAATACTATGTTTAAAGAGGGCTTTCACGTTGTCAGGGGATGGAAAGTAGCTCTCCAACACAAGTAGTGTTTTGAGTCACATCTTTGGAACAGAGCAGAAGGCTCAGTCACAGATTTAAAATAATTTGAAAATGATAGCTGGAAAGTGTCTAAAATCACATGTGCTGCTTTACAGACCTCCACTGAGACATTTCCTACTGAAGAAATTGGTCAATGAAATGTCCTTTGTTGTACTGTCAGATTCTGGCAAGCTGCTTCCCAGTATGGCGAGAGACTTAATTGGGCTTTTGTTTAATTGCCACCAAGACAATGACGCTCAGATGAAAAGCACAACGTCAGCAAATGAGTGAAAGCAATCAGGATGAGCCTGAAACTATCTTTCAAGAGAGAGGAAAGGGCTACTCATTACTGCGGTCATAGGCTAGAAAATCAAAATATAAACATGTCATTTACTAAAATAGAACATGGCTTTTAGAGGCAAATAAATGAAATGACAGATAGTTGCTATAAAGAAGAAGCATCATTGTGAAGCAAGATCAAAATTTAATACCACAGCACTGCTGTTAAACTTAGGAAAAAAGAGACCTGAGTTAGGGGATTAACATGAATGCTGATATCGAATCGGGCAAAACTCTCCTAAATGCACTACAGGTGCATGTTTAGCAACAGCCTAGATGATACAATAAATGAATCAATGAACACAGAAAGAAATTTTCATGGAAAATTTTAGGTATCAATTAACTTGCAATGAATCAAGAAAGTAGCTGGCATCCCCAAAAATAAAATATGACATAAAATCTAAATATTATCCTGGTAACTCCTAAAATCAGTAATACAATTGAAAACAAAAGAACACAAAAGGATCTAGTGTATATTCTACAGCAGTAACACAAGGCTTGATATAAAATCCACAAAGAAACATCAGTTGGCAAGACAGCGACTGCATTTGCAAAGCCAAAAAAAGGTTACTCAAAAGGGTAGAACCTAAAGACATGCCTAAAGACCTTCACATCGGGTCTTCACTTACACTTAGAAGCGCAATCTCCAACACTATAGGCAAACATACACCCTAGCAAACAAATGACATCAGTGGGAAATGAGACTTAAACATAAGGGACTGTGCAGAAGGTCGAGCACGGTACACAGCAATGGCAAAATGTCTGCCCATGATCTAGCTAAGGTTGGACTGACCTGAAGGAGTTCTACCTCACTGTTCTGTAAGTTTAGCTCCACTTTTTGATTTAAAACCTCAGGTCTAGGTTTACTTTTTGGTTTGATAAGTAAATGAGCACATGTAAAATCCCAAAAGTCCATTATTTTCAGTGGCCACAGTTTTCATGCTTAATGGTAAGAGACTATATTAAAGATTATGTATTTCCAGACTTATGTATTCAATTTCAACCCTTGATGAGCCAAACATGATACTGTGCATCTCAGTTATTTATTTTCTCAGCTAGAGTCGACAATTGCAGATCACCTATTAAACAATAGCAGTTCCCCCGCAAGACCAAGACCAAGTAGTGATACAGCTAAACAGGTTGTTGAGTTTTTCTACCATATATATAAGCATATCAATTGCGGACAGAAGTTGTATTATGCCTTCTTGGCCTGCATGCTATTAAACAAAAATAAATAAATAAATAAATAAATAAATATTAGGGAAAAAAAAAGGAAAGAAAACCTGGAAAAGATAATTCAGACAAAGTAAGGAAAGTAGACAGAAAAAATTTAAAAACACAACAGGGAAAAAACCCACAAACACATAATTTAAGTGAAACTTTTATTACAGAAACATGATACTGGTACCTCCTGAAAGAGATTGTAAAAATAATGGAAAAACCCCTGGTGAGACAGGAAGCTTAAATACAGCTAATCTAATGATTAGCTTTCATAAGCAGCACGATAACTTACAGGAAGCAAGCATGCTACCAAAGAGATGACAAAACCAGAGATTATTTTAGGTGTTTACTTATTCCCAGACGAAGCTAAAAAGTGTGTGAAAGGCGCTTGGGATAGTAACAACACCAGACTTACTGCTACAGCCTCTTGTTTTAAAATAAAATCAAAGCACCCAACTTGGCAGGCAATAACCTCCAACAGAGTTTACTTTGGTACAAGCTGTCAGGAGTTACTGATCCTTTTCACACACTCATCTTTGGAAGTGCAATTTCCTGTTGCAAGCTGACATCCTGATCCCGTAAACCTCTGCTCACACGAACGCGCTGGTTTGGTAAGCAGGGCTGCCAGCTGTGCTGGTGGCTGCAGGGCCAGCAAGCACACGCCAGAACCTTGGGGATGCAGTGCTCACCAACTGGACTTCCTGCCTGGAGCTGACAGTGCCAAGGTAAATAATTACGATACCACACTGACAGATGTGTCAGAGGTAAGCGGTATTAACTAAATTTACTACAGTCTTGAATAACTGAGTTGTAATTTTCCGCTCTCCTGGCACGTAACGTAACGATGCGAGGTGTCTTACAATGCCAGGATGTACCCAACTGCAACTTAACCTTCTGTATCTTAGAACCCATGTGTATTGCACTGCCTCCTCTTGCGCAAGACTGGGCCCCTTTTTAATTACGCTGCTCCTCCACCAAAAAAGGGCTGACCAAGTCTCAGTTATCTCTGCCCTGTATTCTACTGAGACTGACAATTTAACAAGTGTTTAGACAACATTCTCAGACACACGGTGTAATTCTGGGGCTCATCCTGTGCAGTGACAGGAGTTGCACTCCATGATCCTTGTGGATCCCTTTCAACTCAGGATATTCTATGATTCTGGTCAAAGGACATAAGACACAATTGTCATCATCATGATCCTGGCAGGACAAGGGTAGTGTAATCAGTGCTCAGTCTCAGCAGACATGGCAATCAGGCATTCTTTTGTTTTTTAATTTCCTCTGACCTTGCAGTTTGTCCTTGTAGAGTTCTCACTGTTCATGAGCTAAGGCATCTATGTTTGAACAACCTTAGTACACAAATTATTTCCACACATTCGATAACGTCTTCTGCTCAGCATTCCACCAGACCTTCAGAACCACCATTCATTGCCATATTCCTTAAGTCAAGAAGATATGAAAGTATAGAAATCACTGAAAATATGATAGGCTTGACAAATAGTCTTTAAAGGCATATACAGACAAATGCTACAATGAAATACCATAATTGATTCCAGCATTTCAAAGTGTCCTAAAAAGAATTGAACTTCTCATTTTCTGGCATTTCAAACTTCTGAGATATATAAACGGCAGAGCTAAAGCTTATGGCCATTCTAGACACCACTTACCCAGTGCACAATGCCACAATGCTTGTGGTAATAGGCAGCTTGCAGCACAATCATTCACTGTCCATAATAAAGAACATCACACCTGGGAGACTATGGATTAATGGTCCTCATCTGTTGACAGAACTACTCACAAAAGCCATATACCTTTGTTATTTTATAAACTTCACTTAGTTTTTCTATATATCTCTACCATTGTGGTGATGACATATGTTTTAAAACAAAACAAAACTACGAAACCATTTCAACCTCTCCTCAATCTCTTTCCCTAATGGGTAAAGGAATCACCACATAGACTTAATGAAACACCCATCACTGACAACATCATCCAGAACAGATTCTGCACTGTTGGCTGCAGAGCCCCTTCCTGCGCAGTTAGCATTTGATACCCAGCCCAATCTGTTTGTTACCCTGATTAAATACTTCTAGGTTTGACCCCTGTACACAGAAATCACCACACATACCAGTAAAATAACTTCACTAAGATAACAGTGAAGGAAATCTACATTTAAGTCATCACCCAAACAGTTCCTATCCATGCTAGCTCTCTGTGAGAGGCATTTAGGACCTTGCTTGGAGCACGTGGCAGAGAGCAGGTCGAATGATGTCTGAGGGAACGTGGTGTACAAAGCACCCAGCGTGGCCAACATGAAACATTCCTGGGCATCACACCTCAAGACAGCCACAGGCAGGGCAGGAACACACACGGGTGGATGAACGCATGACCTGTCAAATGCCTCAGGATGAAGCAAATGAAGCGTCCATCAAGTACAGGTATGAAGGTATGAAATACTGCAAAGGAGGTCACTGTTCACAAAGGCCCCAAAACACTGTACTGCCAAAAGTACTACTTCCTTAAAGGTTTCCGGATTTGTTTTATACTACCATTTTACCAGATCCTTTGCTACAAAACGGGTTCAAATACGTCAGCAAAATAGAAACCTCACAAAACAACCAAAAATTGATTTAGTAGCAGGCACTGTGATTGATCTAACAATCAACACCCCATATTAACAGATTAGTGTATGTAGTATATAACATAGTTAAGAGTTGTCTATAGAAGTTTCAGAAAACTATGCTATAGCTTAAAGAATAAAAAACCTTCAATTTTTTCCCAAGTTCAGTAACCCAATTCATCTTTATCCCTAAAAGAATGGTGAAAAATAACAATAACTGGAGCTAATAATCACAGTTTTTTAAATTAAAAAATAATTTATTATTTCAAACCACTATGAAGAAATTACCTCTTTGATTACAAAGCCAGAACCTTGTCCATTTTTCTGACAAAGACTTTGACTCTTCAGTGAATGCTTCAGTGGGCTGTTGAGTCTTATTTTAACACAGTTCCCACAACAGAGCTATTCCTAAGTAATTGATGCTATAAATCACAGAGCTTATTATTGGGAAGTTTTCCTAATAAACAATCTAGATTCTGCCTTGAACTTATAAGTTTGCTTTATTACCTGTATTACCAAAGGGTCCTTTCCAACATGGAAGTTTTAAAAGTTATTTTCATTCACATATCCTAAACTTTGCAAAAGGTACTAAACAAAACTAACATTCTGCTTTCAAAACCACTGCCAAAGGGCACTCACGTTGGGGCAAAAAGCCTTCTTGAAATAAACATGCACAAACCTGTTTTCTTCATCATAAGAAAACATTGGAATAATGGAGGATATCCTTCACTGTCATTGTCCAATCCTCTGCTGCTCTCTTTGCTTGAAATATACAATATGAAGAGACTGACAAATGCATTTGCTTTGATTCCATCCCAGGTAAAAAAATAAATTATTTTATAAATCCACACTACTAAAGACAGCAGAGAAGGCAAAAATAAGTGGCATTTAACAGTGGATAATATTACCTGAAGTCAGCTGAATGCCCATTTAATTGAACAGATTTATACGCAGAGGACTTTATTATCACCAGCTCATAGTCCAACCAGTCAAGACCATTCCAATGAATTGCTGAATGTATGGGGGTAGGAAATGCAGAATTTCACAGCTGTATGCAGAAAACTAGGGATACTTGCCAAGGACACTGACCACACAAAGCTAACATGGAAGTTAAACCACGTGCTAACAAACTTCTACTGTAACACAAACTGAAAATGCAAAAGTAGGTAAGAAACCTTATATAACATCAAAGTTGACACTATTGACTAATAGACAAAATGACTAATTGTCTCCAATGTGCACCCACCCCTTGTCAGATGTTTTGACAGATTAATTGGTGCATGGGTGGCAGTCTTTATACCTAAGTCAGGTTCAAGGAAAAACTGCATGACTACATCAGTCTCTCTGGATAAACCCATTTATACTTCCAAAGAGACAACTGGGCCGTTGTTAGACAAGGTGTTGAAAGCTCAACCAATACACAGTAACAATTTACCCTTTCAGCAGTGAAAAGTTATATGTAAATGTACACTACAAGAACTCCGAGCCATTCTGTGATCAACTGTTTTAGGTTACTTCATCAACAGCAAGGAGCAAGAGCACCTAGAGCAAAACTAACACACAACTACAAGCGAAGACCTCATACCCCAAGCTACTGCAGCCTCCTTACAGCTGCTTCTTTTCATTCCAGCTCCAGAGAAATGCTCATCACAAAGTCAAACAGCTCCTGAGGTGGTAGCAGTAATTTTCTTCCAAAACAACTGTCTCAACTATTGAACCATAAATCTGCATTTCTGATTTTGCATATTCAAATGCACGTGGCAATTTCCCAAACAAATGCAAAAACCAGAACTTTCATGAGGTGAACCAGCTTCAGAGGGCAGGCTATGACCAAAGAAACCAAAATCCTTATAATGCATGCAAGCACTCCCCAACACGCCATTTGCCTATTGCACCAAACTATTTCTTCTCCTCTTCCTTAGACTGCAATTCAAGACATGTATTTTGTCTTTTCCTGTTTGTAAACTTCCCAGTACATTCTGCAATACAGAAAGGAATGCAAAAACATTACTTATGAATTGAGATGCATCTCTCCGTATAGAACACTGTATTTAAGCACTTCTTTGTAGATAATGTTAAGCAGCATGCAACATCAAACTGCATAGCAAAAGGCCTAAAATATGCAAAAACTAAAAATAACATTCATCTTTAAATGGCGGCTTTTATTTCCCCCTTGTCAGAAAGAAAGATAATTTAAAAAAAGGAAGTGAAATTGCTAGCAACCAACATACTTACCATTTGGATGCTAAATGTTATCCCACCTCAATAATACCTTCCTGCAATATTTCAGTTATGTTCTACAAACAAGGTTTCCAGCTATACACAGATGCATTTTGGGGCACCAAGCTAAGAAGGGGAACATGGATACATGGAAGAGAACTTGCAAGAAAACCCTGTCATTGTCTTTCTTTGCTCTCAAAAAGAATCACAACAAAGTGGGGAGCAGCAACACATCGGTGATTTAGCTTCCTCTGCTGTCACAGATTCCCACAGCACAGTCTTGGCAGAGGTGGAAGGAATCACAGGAACTTTACTCAAATATTTCTACATGAGTTGTTTTATTCACAAGCAGAAACCTGCCCTGTCCACCCTCCATTCTGAAACCGCCAGAGCTCTGAAGCTCTGTCAATATTTCTGTTTACCAGCAGCAGACTGCACCAGCCATCCCCTACAATTAGCAGCTGATTTCTTTATCTGGTAAGCAAACCAAAGCATCTTCCTAAACAGGCTGAATCTTCACAGCAGTATAAAGAATGTAAGTAGACATCAATTACACTCAGTAGCTCGTAAAAGTATGCCAAACAAGGGAAAAAAAGAAAAATAAAAGAAAAATTATTATAATTTCAGATGCCTGTTTTCCAGGACCTTTGAAATAAAACCCCAAAGCTCATCAGGGTTTTTCCTCCTGAGGCAGGTCTGTTCACATCAGGTGTTTTGCAAAGCTCTTAAGTGAGAAGTCAGATTTGCTCTGAAATGCCTTTTTTCTATGTTTGAAGTAGGACTTTCAAGGCCTGCTCCCTCTCAAGGCATCCGAAGTTTCACTCCATCTTAGCACAGGGCAAATTAAGCCACTAAATACATTGCTTTCCCCTCTCCTCTCCCTCTGTCCTGGTAAACAACAGGCACAATGTTTCGTGTAGAAATTCCTTCACACAGTGTCTGCCTTTCAAAGCACCTGAGATAAGCACTGCATATCACATACCCAGAAAATGCAGGGTTTCCACCACCAACAGGATACATTTTGCACTGAAAGGACAAATGAAAGCCCTGTGTGAAGAGGTCAAAATCAAAATGGCACCAGCAATACACACCAAAAATAGGATCTGGCTTCTATCTGTTGAATCTCTGATTGGCGAAGTCCCCTGATTTTGCCCAGGCTTGTCCAAAAACCTGGCTTAATTATCATCTCCAATAAAAACCTAAAGGCATTTTATCTATAAGGTAGTGAATGCCTCCTCTCAAAAGAGGGAGTTCCATGATAAGAGCTAATCTCAAAAACCTTAGGAATGCAAACTATTTTCTCAGTTGTAAAAACAAGAAAGAATTTCACAAACACAAGTTAAAACAACTGCTGGTAACCTCCTGCTTCTCCTACACTGCCAACCTCTCCTGGGCTAAGGCCCTATCTACCCTTTGTCCTTCAGAGAGATATGATTTAAATCCAGCCCAATGGCCAAAGGATGTCCCAGGAGAGGACATCACATCTATGCACCTTTACAAATGAGAGCCTTCCCATAAAGTCTATTTTCTAAGTTCAAAAAGCACTGCAAGGTTCCTTTCACAACAGCTTCAGCCTTTTCAACAGAGAAGGCAAAGTCAGTCCACATTTTATTTTGCGGATAGCTGCAAGGCAGGCAGCCTGGAAGAGCTCATTCTGGCTGGTTAGACCACCTAAAAGTTGCACAAGACCTGTTTTTTCTATTCTTTAAGCTATAGCATAGTTTTCTGAAACTTCTATAGACAACTCTTAACTATGTTATATACTACATACACTTATCTGTTAACATGGGGTGTTGATTGTTAGACCAATCACAATGCCTGCTACTAAATCAATCTTTTCCCCAGCAGATAGATATGCAAGAATTCCTTGGTGTTTGTATACTACTGCTCTGACAATATTTTCTTTGAAACACCTACTAAGCTGCAAGAAATGTAGTTATCTCCATAAACCAGTCCTTGTGCTTCTCACAGCCATAGAACTATCATTCTGTTACAGAAATCAAAACTATTTATATTAACTACCCAAATTTAAAAATACCCTTTGTCCATCAGAAAACGTACTAGAAATCATAATCAAATTGACTAATAACAGATATCGGTGCTATATGCCTTTTAAATGAAGCCTAACCATCACTTCTGTCCTTCTCTATACCAGCCCAGGCCACAGCAGAGCGCATCTCAGTAAGTTAAAACATCAAACTTGAATGTGTTAAAGACTTAAAGTCCAAGACATATTTTCCATGAAACCTTACCACGTACCAAAAAATTAATCTTTCAATTTGCCTTGCATGAATATGTAATTAAAATCAGCATCATTCACAGTACAATAGAGAAACTAAATTACTATAGTGTGTCTGATCATCAGCCCAATAGCCTGCTTCTACGAGCAGCTTACTCTTTAAGAAAACATACAAAATATCACAATAGGCACATATAGCATCACCTGTTCTAAGAAAAATTTCTCAACCCCCGTCAGATAGGGCTGATTTACGCCCTAGAGCAGTACAGTTAACATCTCTTCATTGTAGCTGTGAATGTTCTTCCTGTCCCAGTTCACTTATCTTGTTCATCCAAACAGGTTTTTGGTTTATACAATATCCTTCGGTGGTAAGCACCAGAAATGGTGATTTAGAATTATTACATGCTTTGGCTTTCAAACTATTCCTTAAAACAAGTCATTGTATCAAAGGGTAATTGTCAAGCACTATTTTGCACATATACATCCTACCTCCTCTAACTGACTCCCTTGAAACAGTGTTACATTAATATTTTCTGTTCAACTTCATAGGAATATTTTTCAATCACTCTCCTTTGATAGGGGACCACAAACAGATTATTCCAGGTGAATTCAAGCACCAGTTTAATAACATCCTTTGTGTCACTGAACAACTGTGGCATTTTTCTTCTGCCCAACACTAAGCATTAAGAAGGCACAGAAGTTCAAATAAAATATTGTTGAAATCTTCCTCTCCACCTTAATAAATATCGTTAATTTATAATCCAGTAACATGAACAAGTAATTTGATTATTCTGTCTAACATGCATATTCTTGAATTTATCAACATCATCTGCTATGCTTCCCTTTCACCCAGCTTTCTTGGATTCCCTTTACAATTTCTCAGTCTTCTTCAATCTTGCCTAATCCAAATATTTTTGCATCATTAGCAAGTTTTGGCACACCATCATTCATCTAGTTTATTAGATCACCAACATGCATGCTCACCACCCTCTTTTCAGAGGTGTTTATACATCACATAATGTAATTTTAGGTTTACATCGTTACTGACAAAAAAGTATTCTTAGTCATAAGGACAGGTAGACTGATTGAGAATTAGAAAGGAGGGTTGCAGTTTCCAGAAGATGCACTTGGTGTTGAGCAAAGCTCAGTACCTAAACGCTTTACATGAGCAGAAAATAAGAGTGTCACAATGGCCACAGGACATCAAAGGGGTCAGCATTCTCTTCTTCCCAAGCCAGCATGCATCCATTATGTCATATACCCACCATCCTCCAGAAAAGTCCTTCGGTCAGAAAACCTTCTTAATGTTAGCTAAATTTACAGTCACTTAGGTATCCACATATAGCTGTCAATAACACGTTCAACTGTTTATTAGGAACAGCCATGATAAGGTAGGAAATACATTTTAGAACAAATATGCATTTCTTTTTATATACTTTGTGCTGCACCATAACCTTGTATCCTTAATTCCTTTCACATTCCTGATTTCTCCTCATTCCCTCCGACAGCCTGAAGGAAAGGGGAAGAGTCATGGACTGCAGTTCCTGCTCCTGGGGCTATCTCCACATTGGTGAGGAGCGCATTTCCTTCAGAGGGTGTGACACGTCTCCTCACCCATCACCTCTTCAGCTCCACACGCACAGCAAACCGAAAGGCTTTAAGGAGAACAAGGGCAGCCCATGGGACAGGCTACTCCTGTTCTGGACATCGACTGAATCCAGCACCACCAGAGGAAGCTGCAGCCAGCCCACTGAGTTTTAAAGACCCCTGCACCAAGCACAGGAGGATAGGGGTTAGACAACGAAACCAAAATCATATTTTTACCACAAACATGGACTTCAGCTCAGGTCTACCTCCATTCCTTTAGAAACTACTCTTTAATTCTTGCTTTTTAATATATGTTTTTAACAATTTCATAGGTGGAGGAAGCAGCTTTCATGAAGTTTCTGAATAGAAAACCAGTAGGTTTTCAAAAAGGAATCTGACTTTTTCGCATAAAACTTCAGAGAATCTTGTGCACAATCTTGTACCATACTCCCTCCTCACAGGAGGAAAATCTACATGACACTGCTTTATTTTCAAAGATCAGGATCTGTTTCAGTGGAACTCCACGAAGCATAATAGGTGAAAGTATGCTGTACTTCACAGTGGACTTAGACAAAAAATACTTTTATGGCATTTGCTCAGCATAAAAATTTGGCCTTTACTGAAATCTCCTGAGCTGGACACATACGCAAAAATATACTGCATACTAAGTATTAAAGCCTGGCTCCTGCAAGGACTTGTATACATGTTTATTAGTATGTATATAAAAGAAATCCCATGGTTTCAAAGGCACTACTCATGAATGTGAATTGAAGCACATGGGTGGGTCTTTACAGCACTAGGACTTTTATGCTGCTGAGCAACACTGAGTGCTGGAAACTGTGTACCTGTTGTATACTACCAGCAGTTCATACATTCCTCTCTCAGCTGACAAACCCTTGCTACAGAGGATTTGCTTCCAGCTGAAGAGATGAAGTTCAAGTACACTTTTCATACTACATATACCTATGCTAAATGTAAATCCATATTTAAATGAGCTATTTAAGTAACAATTAATCAAACACAGCCTCACTGCAGATGAAGAGAAAAAGAATGAGGAGCAGCAGATCAGCTCAGCAGTACCAAATAAACATAGAAAAAGCAAGCCATAAAGTTATCAGAACTATGCACACAACTCTTGTGTGTATGTATGTAAAATACTTTCTCCATGATAGGAGCAGCCACTGTTGGCCAAAGCAATTTGCTAAGTGCATTAGAGTAGATGCATTTCATAGAAAGCAATTCCATACCTAAGTTACAATAACTGACTCATGGGCTTCTGCTAGACGAGAATGACCAGGAGAAAAGTCAGTCATTAGTACTAACACTGGTTGCTAATTAACTCTCATGAAGAATGCTGCACCAAAGTTACTTCTGCTACTATTACAGAAACATTTAAAAGGCACGTGTAAAACTCTAAATATAATGTACACACAAAAGCTCATATTGCTCAGTACAGAGATCGGCCCAGCAGCCCTCGCTCTGGCCTTGGTCTGCACCACTGGATTCCTTGAGGATGCATCAAGAGAGACATGCTCTACAGCTTCTCACACACAAATGCACTGGCAGAACTGACGGCCCACAAGCTCTGCCACCGAGTTCAGGGACTATCTTTTAGCTGATGGACTGTGCTTCAACCCATAAGTTTGCAAAGCTCCCAGGTTTTGTATCATGACCCGTGAGATATACACAAGTGCCCTCTGTCTGTAAGCAATTCTGGCACAGGCTTCTAAAGATACCAGGAAAAGTTCCAGTACTGCCAATACCAGAACAGGTCCTAAAGCTCATTGGCATTACTGTAATATCAACACACGCTCTATTTTATACCACATAAGAAGTACAAGATGTCAGCAACAAAACCCCCAGAGGCCAAGAGCAAAAGCTGTTTAATCTGTATTTTGTCACTCGTATTTGATGGGACATTCTCAGCCGTTTAACAAGAACACAGTCCCTGCTGGGACTGCCTCCCCTCAGATCTCTCCTCAGAAAGAGCTATCTCCTCTCATAATATGGAAGTTGGCAGGTGGTGACTTGTGATTTTTTTTTTTTTGGGGGGGGGCGGGTAGCCATTT
>WBMY01014432.1:1314718-1327149 GCA_013397315.1 Donacobius atricapilla
GGCCCAGGAATGCCAGGAATGTGGGGCGGCCGCTGCGGCCGCGGGGCCCGGAGACGTCGGGGACGCGACTTGGGATTTCTTTTCTCTTTCTCCTTCTTTCTTTCTTTTNCAACTATCTGCATAGAGTTTAAAGAAAAAAGAACTGGCTTCTGGTAAAAGCATTTCTACTATGGTTTCAGGCTACATGCCAAATATCCCACAAAACTTCTTGGGCAACAACATATCGAATCTGAGCCTTTTACAGGTCACTGTTCCCACTGTTTTAACTTGTTAAAGTTACAAACAACCAAAGAGTTGCTTATAATGGAAACATGAGTATTTTAGGCAAATCAGAGTGATAAAACATACTCGATAGGAAAGCTCCAGCACACACCATATCCACATACCACACATACATTATGTAATGCTTGTCCCCAGTACACCCCAATAAAGTAAGCAGGTTTGAGATCTTAACGATTCATAGACTTTGCCATATCAGAAACGAGAGCAGATGTCACTCTTCCCTGCCCCGCCGCGATCTTTGCTGCAGCACTCGGCGGAGTTACAGAGACTTGCCGAAGACGGCCAGTTTAGGCTTGACTGTAACTAACAAAGACCAAGGTAAAGCCCCGGGCGGGGGGGAAGGCAAACACGGGCACGCCGCGATGTAAATAGGGGCAGCGCGGCACGGAGCCCTGCCCGCTCATCGCTATATACAAATACCTCTTGACGAGACGAATGCCGCGTTATCTGGGCGTCTAACACGAAATTCACGGGCTGGACGGACCACCCGGGACTCGCCTATGGCAGGTCACCCGCCGGCATCTGTAACCCGAGCAGGGCCGGTTTGGGGGCTCAGAGGCAGAGGTGCCCACCCGGCGGAGCTGCGCTAGCCCGCTGCCGCGCACAGCGAGCCCCACGCAAGCGCCGCCGCCGCACTCCGAGCGCTCGGCGCTGCTCGAGCTGTTCCAAGTCTGCGCGGGGACGCTCCCGAGCCGAGCGACCTCGGCGGCGGCGGCTCCTCCTTACCTGCTGGGNCAAGTCAGGAGGAGGAGGGTTGAAACCCACCCCGCGGAGGAGGGAAAAGCAGGGAGGAAGAGGAGGGCGCAGGCTCCTGCCAATCCGGGCGGGTGCCGGCGGCAGCTCTCCCGAGGAGGGCAGAGCTGCCAGGTGCGGGTGCCTGCCCCTTCCCGGCCCCTTCCCGCCGTGGGGCTCCGGGCACGTGTCGGCCCGGCCCGCCCGGGAGCTCCGGGAGAGCTGGGAGAGCATCCCCAGACAGACTTTGGGAAGGGGCAGGCTGGGAGCTGAGATCGGCTCTGCACGCGTGGGCCTGGAAGCGCCTGAGATCCCCCTTCCAGCCCTCCCGTACGAAGGAGCAGCGCGGCCCTGCTTCTCTGCAACCACTTCTCTGCTCTTTCTTAACTCCCTGTCCGTCCCCTGCAGCCTTGAGCAAACAGCATGGTTTCTCTCCATTCCTCCCTGTGTTTGCTTCTGCCCTTCCCATCTCAGCCCTTTCGGTCTCCTGCTTACTGTGTGACCCTCACTTCTAGAAGTGTGGTTATCCCTGCTCTTCCAGCTGCCCAGAGGGTAAAACACCCGTGATGGAAAAACACTCATGATGCCACCATCATGCTTCTGTGCCTTGCTGGAAAGCAAGCAGAAGAAAACCTGAAGTTGTCCTAAAACGTGGTGGTTTGTAATTACAGAAAATGCCCAGGACTTGGCAGATGTGGGAAAGCCCATCTGATGCCTGGTGTGAATGACAAAAGGAGCAGGGAACACATCACGCTGTAGGAATACTGTCAGGACGGTTGAGGCTACCATCAGTGTTGAATATATCATACCAAATCAAGTAGGCTTAAGAGCAATGTGAATATTAGAAATTATGTGTAGATGCTCTTGTGCATCGCAGCTAATGGGCAATTTGCAAAATTATTTTTGTCTGAAAAACTACATTTATTTAAAATTATCCACATTCCAAAACCAATCCACATTCTAGAAAGTGTGTACAAATACCTCTAGTACCAATGGTCATCTACAGAAATGTCAAAGGCAGGTATACCTTTAAAGCAACTGTGATGCTTTGAGGAACTTAAGGACTCTTGCAAACAGGGGAAATTATTAAAAATAGAGATAAACGAGAATTTATATTGTTTTGGAGTTGGTGTTAATTGTACACCTTTCTGAAGGAACAAGTGAGCAGATTCACTGGAGTCAGGATTACTCAGATTATTAATGGTAAGAGGATCAGGAGTTGAGAGAGGGAGGAATAGCACAGATTCTTGATTTTGATAGATAAGTAATTGTATTTAAACACTATACATGGAGTCACAAGCCTATGCCTTACCTCTGGCATAGTAATATTATAATTACATTTTGCAAGCGCTCCTTTTCATCTGAGACTCTCAAGCATTTTACAAGCACCGCACCTTAATGAAGTAAGTAATTATCCCCATTTTACATATGGCTACACCGAGGCACTAAGAAGCGACACCATTTAAGATTTGAACTTGAATTGTACTTGACCATGTGTAGATACGAGAGCTTAGTGTAACAATCTGGAAGAAATATCAGGTGTCAGAATGAGATGATAAAATGGATCATGGAGCTGCTGTGCTCTGAACTGATAGAGAAAAGGGATTATCTTACTGAGTAGAAAGCTGCAAAAGACGATAGTACACATCAAGACTAGGGTTTAACTTGTTTGGTTGCTGTCCTGTCCTCCCCATGATGGGCCAGGTGTAAGGATGCTGTTCTTAACACAGTAAATACTGACTTTTGCATCTGTGCCTCAAGGTGGTGTGCTGGCTCCCTAAAGCCTTTTAGTCGGATTCCTGGTTAGCAGCTGGTCGCTTTCACTTTCTCAGGTCTCTCTGCATTTGAAGTAAATTTATTTAGAGAGCTTAACTGCAAAGGAAACAGTGTTGCAAGATGGGAAGATCTGGGGGGGAGATTTGACGTATTGGTTACCCGCAGGATCGGGTCCCCTAGGAGAAACAAAATTAACTAGAATAAATAAAATCATACTCATACTTGTTTCTCAGCGAGAGCAAGGTCAGCTCAACAAACTCTGCAAAATAAAATGCATTGCAAATTTATCCAACCAAGAGAAGCTCTCGAAACTGGGAATGGTGATGATCATCACTTTTCATGAGATTACATAATGCAGTGATTAATATCTGTATTAGACCTTCAGAGATTGTAGCAGTAAGTCCTTTGAAACACCAAACTTCCCAGGTATTATAGCCAGGTCCTGCAAAGAGGTTTCCTTATGCAAATCTGCTGTGTTGGTGCTACTACAGTTTTCTAGGACCATTAAAACCTGCAATCTTTACATATATCTTTGTTCCTCAAGAGCAGTCAGGAGTATATGAATTTGGGATTAAAACTAACCATTCTTATCTGTTAGTTGGAGGAGTGATTTAATAAAAGACTAAAACTATCTTAGGTGTTACTCGAACTGATTCAAGAATTAGAGGTAAAAATTATACAAATTATTGATTTGGTTCCAAATGCCTGTGCTGGTTCAAATTTGTCCAGAAAACTTTGATGGTTAATCTTTTATCAGTCATATGTGGACTGGATTATATGCTGTCTTTCTATCCTGCTAGGGAATTTTGCAGCAATTTTTTTTACCTGAAAACACGACACCTCTAAATTATATTTAGAGATTTTATTGACTTGGTGTAATGATTTATGGAGTCTATCTCAAAAATATTTCCTCTGCTCTGGTATAATTAATTTTTTTACACTGGATCCCTGTACAATATCACCAGGATTATTCTATTAAGTGCTCTACAAAATAGAATAAATATCCAAATAACATCCAAATAGAAACATCTCAACAAATGGGAAATGACTCACTGGCATTGGACTGTACCTCAGTTACCTTAGCTACCATTTTTTTGGCTCATGTTGGGCATGTATCAGCACATCCCTGTGTCTGTTTTCTTGTCTGAAAATTGAGATAATGATAGTGATCTTAAGAAGGTGCTTTTTGATTTCCAGATGAAAGCAATATATAGAAGAGAGACGTTATTTAAATTTTTTACCCAAATTTGGGATTTGGTAGGCCTGAATGTTTTCTCAAACCCTCTTGAAAATAAAGCCCAACACCATTCAGCTTGACCAAATGGTAAACTATCAGCAGGGGAAAACTGACTTTATCTATGTCAAAATATAGGAGGCATTTATTATGCAACTGTGCAAGGAATTTTGAAGTGGCTTAGCACCTTCATAGCAAAACCCGTATTAAACGTATTTTGAGTGTGTTAAAGAATCTTGTTATAATATGGAAAAATCTCAGTCCTCGCTGGTGGGTGAAACCATGTCATAACCTGTTTCATACAAAATTGTCTTTACAGTGTGCTTAAGCAACAGCTGGTGGTTTCTTCTGTGAACAGTAGATGATGTTTAATTAGTTTTACAGTCATCAACATTACAATCAAATCAAAGAATGCAGTTGCAACACATTCCCGATTTGTATTGTAAATGTGACCTTAACTGTGTTCCTAAAATCTCTGTCATGTGCTACAGCTGGGTACACTGACCTGATTGTAATGCATGCAGAAACTTAGAGATTCCCATTCCTAAAATCATATTAGTTCTTTATAAATTGATACTTTTAATGTTTGAAGCTTACCACAAAAAAAAAAAAAAACCCAACAAACTTCTCTAGTATTCAGTGCTATCATTAATTACTCCATTTAATAGTGCTTCTCAAAATCATCTCTTAGAAAAGGAATTTGGATTACACAACCTTGGAAAACAAACCTGTTGGCACCAAGCATGAGCTAACATGTTATGCTACTCTATGGCTTATCACAAGTAAGCCAGCACCCAGTTTAGTACTCCAGAAAAGTCTTGGTTGATTATCTGTGCAAATAAACTATGCTGTGTTGAATATTCTAGTTTGCTTAGAGTTGTATTCTGCCTGAGGACTTGTTTAATACTCGTGTCTCTTTTCAGCTCTCCAGTGAGGGCAGTAAAACAAAAAACCTTTTCGTATTTGTGAATAAAGTAATGAACTTTTGATTCCATGGTTGCCAGGACTCCAAACGGGTTTGGGATGATGAATGTGGCTTACTGTGTAACTGTTACTGCTGTCCTGTGACAGAATGAATAACATTTTTACAGTTTCCATGGATTACCAATTTGGATATTTTTGAATGTACCATTTAGCATGGTATTAGGTCTTCAAATTTCTGAAAACACTTGCCCCTTGAAAACAACAACAACAACAACAACAATGGAAAAAAAATAAAACAAACCACCGCAAACCAGCCTCCCCAAAGTTACTACCTTTTAGCAGAACTTAGTTTTTCGGCATGCCTTGAAGTCAGTACACACCACTGATTTGTAGATGCTTTAGTGGCTGCCCACTTCTGCTAGTCTTCATGCATCTCAGCATGGATTTATGTGTCTGACTGTGGGCGCCCCATTGAAAATACGTTGTTGCCACTGAGAGATAAATGGTTTCTTGAGAAAGCAAAGAGCTAATGTCATATCTAAAATGTGGGTTTGGGACTATAACAAACGTGTAACTTGAATTGAGCCATTAATGTTTGCTTATCTCTGTGAAATGGGTCTAAGATCATGCTTGGATATGAGAACACTCTGAAACTCTAGATTTTAAAGTTTTCTGAAATTATTTTCTGAAGTGTACTGTAAAAGATGAGAACCTCAGCTAGATATGCCTCATCGTTTTGGAATCTGTATATTGTTTCTAAAAGAGCTCTGATTCTTATTCTCACTTTTGATCAAAACAAACAGGGAACTTGCTCTGAGTTAGTGCAATTTAGGATGTTGAGAGGTGTATATATATAAATACTATTTTCTATGCTGACTGTCATTTGCATGATAATCTAGATGCCCTGGAAGAACTTGAAATACATAAAAACATTTTCCTGGAAACGATTAATGCAAAAATAGCATAGGAAATATCAATAAAACTGTTGGCATTTAGACTTGGAAGAGGTGAGGAGATAAAATGATAACCTAAGTCATTAAGAGGTAGAGAGCAGTTGTTTCCTCCTTCCATACTTAGTCTGTTGGATCATTTCGCTTAGTGGCTCATAAACTATGGCTGTTAGAGATGGGTTTCCTACTACAATTTGTTGGGTGACTGAAAACTCCCCGTAAAACTCACCTGTAAAAATGACAGAAGTAATGTTGGGGTGGTTATGGTGAGTATAGGATAAGGAAGTGTGCTTTTGTCTAAAATAATCAAACTTTTCCCAGAGAAACACTGGAGGATTTTAGAAACAACATTAAGATAGGTAGAGGCTAATAAGTGATTTGATTAGTTTGTCATGAATGGTGTAAGGGATGCTCTTAATTATCTCACTGTCTAATAAATTGTTCGACCAGTAAGTGAACACAACACAAAGCAAGTATAGATTCTCAGGTAAGTACATGCATAAAAGGAACATATACATATAAATTTATNTTCTTGGTTGTTGCAAGACCAATATTTCAGCTTAAATCCTGGGTTTCAGGCTGCAGACACTGTGGACCTAAAGCCCTGTGTCACTGGCCAGGTTCAGTCAGACGGCAAGCAAGGCTCAGCAGGGCTCAAATGAGGTAAAGACTTAACCTTTTAACAGTGATAATGGTGGGTGGAAAGGCTTCACTAAGTCTTGCACTGAGGAAGATATGGGAAGCTGAACAGGAGATACCAGCAGATAAGCCATCTGATATATGAAAGAATTTAGTGTGCTGAACATGTCCTTTAGTGTTCTGATGACTCCTGTCAAGCATGAGGGAAGAAAGGTATGCTTTCCAGGATGATCTCGTAGTGTGCCCAAGCAGGTGGAACACCCTGGAGAAGAGTACCTGAGAGAATTACCTGTGCTCAAGGTAACCTATTGGGATTCAAATAGAGAGGAGTCCCATGTAACTCCAGATGAGATCCACCCTACACAATCCATGAGGCAGAAGTTTGTACAGAGCTGCATTCATCCACTTCTGGGGCAAAACCCCCCCAAAAACAAAACAAACAAACAAAAGACCCCAACAAAACAAAACAACCCCCAATCCTGTCTGCAAGTTTGTTTTGTTTTGTTTTATTTTCAGAAAAGTTCATATTGTTCATATTGTTTTTGTTTTAGAAGCCTCATTTATTTTTAAGTGTGTGGGCACAACCTCACCTTCTGTGAATGATGTGTGCAAATGCAGAGACCCACTGTGCAAGTACTTCAGAAGGTAACACCCATTTGTCAACAGACAGTTAAGGTCATGTTTTGCCAGAAGGAAAAATCATGCCAAACACAGTCTTGGTTGGTGGAATTTATTTAAGGGTGAATGAAGCAGAAATTTGGAGTTTCTTTCAACAATACAATACTGCGTATTGTGAGGTGAAAGTAATTCCTGAGAGAACTGGTGTTTCCAAAGGGTATGGATTTGTATCTTTCCAGGACAATGTGGATGTTCAAAAAATAATAGAAACACAAATCAACTGCCATGACAAAAAGCTGAAATTGGGGCCAGTGATTAGAAAGCAACGAAACTTGAATTCTTATGTGCATCCCAGATCATAACAAAGGAGAAACAAAGTATGAGCTCGAGACTTAAATTTGGGTAGTTCATAGGAAGGGGATACTGAAACTGAAGATTAAGCATAGCAAGAGCAGCCATGATAAATGATCAAGAATCTCGAATAGAGAAGCCAACAAAGAAGCAAAACTCGGACTTATGAAGTTAATCCTGCAGATATCATGGCTGAGTACCAATGGGAGAGATGGCCTTTGAGGAAAAGGGAAATTAAAAAGTTGTGAAAAAGAAAAGGTAATAACGTAGTAAAAGATGATAGAGGGAGAAAATTATTAAATGTAAGCCAAAGAAAAAACAAATCTTACAGAAGCTTGACAAGAAATAGAGGTAACCTAACTTACCAGCTGGCATTTTATAAATTCCCCATTTTAAAAAGGTGGTGGTAAAGGTGGCAGGAGTCAGAGATGGCTATAAAAAAAGTACATGCGTTTCAGTTTATATGTAGTACACTTCAGTCTTCTTTTCTCTCAGGTTAGAAGAGAATGATACTCACAGTAGATGTACTTGTGTGTGGTTAAGCATACAGTTTTAACAAAAATGGGGGACAAAGGAGATGCAAGCTATAGATCCATGAAAGTTAATGAATAGTGGACCAGGAAGGATACATGTTCCCATCTTACCAAATGCCCTTAGAAATCTGATAACTCATTGTCCATAAGATACAATAGTGATTGATAGTATAATGAATGTAATTTTTTGTGTTAACATATGTAGCATGAAACATTTGCTTAGTATTGCCGTTTCTAGTTGGCAACAGAATAAGAGAGGGAAAGAGAGGGAAGAGGGAAAGAGAGGGAAATCACCATTAAAGAAAAAAAAGTGTTCCAATCTTATTTACAGTTTAGTAACTGGTAATTTGAAGCCCTAGACAATATGGACTTGATGTGTCAGATCATAATGCAATTGCTGTAGTTATTTATCATTTTCTTAACTGTACATCAGCCCTTTAAGCGTTATGCTAATGGCTGTATTCATAGTATTTGAAAAGAATGTTTTAAGAATGGGAAAGGAAGACATAAATACCTTTTCTCTGCTGTAACTATTGCTGTAGCTGCAAACCCATCTTCAGCTTGGATGGTATGTGTTCACTTACATAAGAAACATTTCCTTTTAGATGTTTGCTTTCTTCCTCCACCCTTCCAATATACTACACAAGTGTTAAACAAGTAACATTTAAATTCAAAACTAACATTTGCTAACATCGACTAACAAGCACCCTGGTTTTGAATCTTTTATAGGGTTAAATAATTTACTATTTTTTGTTGTAGTAGGTCTATCTTCGTAACTGCTCAGCAGCTTTAAATCCAGTGGTTAACATTTCTGCGAGAGTTTGTAGATTATTAAAAAATCACAATAATATTACACTGCATGTAAAGGTCAGAGAATACTTTCCTGTGATGAAAATTATTCAGAGTAATTGCCCTAAATATATCAGGGACTTAACTGAAAGCAGAAGCTGTAAAATAGTTTTATCCCTGTAAAACACACTGGTTATAAAACACAAGAATTCATTTATTGTGTAAATGTTTCTTACTATCATTGTGACAGACAGGTGTTGGGGATTAGAGCACAGGGACTTAGGGTCTTGTTACATGATGTTTTAACTTACTTGAGCTGGTGTGCCCACAGCTCTCTTCTCTCTCTCCTGCATATCCCTGTTCCACCTGCTGAGCTGAGACAGGCATTTTTCTGACCAGACAAAGCAGGAGCTTTGCAGCCCAGTGCATACACGTACATGCTGTTGCTACCAGAAAGGTCTTTGCTTCACATAATGCCCCTTACCTGTTTAACCTTCTCACCTGGCAGTTCAGATCAGTAGCAGGGTTGTCACAAAGGAGCAGTGGCGAGGTGGGGGACAGAAGAGAGGGTGGCCGTGTGGCAGCATTAGAGGTGTTTTAAACTGCCAGGAGCCGCACCTGTGGGTCCCTATGCAGCACCTGCATGATTCACTGTGTCACCTTAGACAAGCCAGGTAACCTCAGTCACCTTCCCGGTACTAGGAAACCTCCCCACCGGTGTTCAGTAGGCTATACTAGCCAATGTGATCCCAAACAACAGAGCAACTGTAGGTATTTGATCCACTAATGCCTTCATCCATCTGACTCTAGCAGAGTTGTCAGCATTAGCACTTCAGTAGCAGTTTCAATTGGTACATAAAAAAATACTATAATACTCACTAGAGAAACACTCTCATCTCCTCTGGAAACAGGGTTACAATTTGTGATAAGCTGTGGTCCCTGATTTTGTTAATAAACTGTGACAAAAGACTGTGCAAGTCACTTCAACCTTTTTTAGGAGCAAAGGGCAGTTGAGAAATCTGAGCTGTAAGGTTCTCTATGCATCCCAATGGCATCCACCTTAACATTCATTCTGCTCACCAAACAAGCTGTGTGTTCTGTGAAAAAACATGTGAAGAATAGAGAATCTAAGGGTGAACAAAACCCCAAACATTGCATTTTAGAACAGTAGCTTGCTGGGTTCTGTTAGTGCAGACTTAAACGTGTGGCTGCAACACCGAAACTGCCACCATCTTCTCAGTTATTTTCCTGCATTGGCAGAGATGGGGAATTTTGTTTTCCAGAGGCAAGAGGCATCACTTAGCATAGGGTGGGGTTTGGGTGAGGCTAAGGAAAATGATCCGTGTTCTCTTTCACACCCAGCCTGCCGGAGTGTCTGCCTCTGGTGCCTCCACAGGAAAGTTGGGAATGTGAAACCCCATTAGACACAGAGTACCCAGCCCACTTATCTCTTTCCCTGGGCCAATGGGATTGCTCCAGCTCCTCAAGTGCTCTTTGATGTGCATATGTATTTATATATACACTTACATGAATTTGGCCTTTCCTGATGGATTCTGAGTACAGCAAGGAAGAATATGGAGGAAAAGCTCCATCTGCTTTCCACTTCTTGTAGTGTCCAAGCAGGGGGAGATTTTCTCATCAGACATTCTTTTCCTTTCTTTATCTTCTGGTTTTGTTCCATCACATGCTTTGACATAAGCTGTAGCAATGCAAATTTAACCTATATTGGCTTTTGTATTCTACTTATTGTTCTGGCCCCTTACTAGAAATTGCAGTAAGGAATGCAGGTGAGAAAACGTAAATGGTGATGTTTGGCGTTTGTCAAAAACTGAATGGAATTTCAAGGACAGAGAAAACCAATTCGCAAGACTTGAGGTAGTCTCTGCTCAAGTCATGGGGAACTCTAAAATTGGGGATTTTGAGAGCCTCTTAGAAAGACCTTACAAATTCTAGCCAGTAGAGGATTGTTATTATTTTTTAGAGTATTTGATCTTATTCTTGTACCTCATAATTCAGTCTTACATTTACTGATATATTGATTCTTATATTTACTTCTGGTAATTAATATCTTGAAACTTACAAAGGTATTGTGCAGAATAAGTTCATGTGGCAAAAGAAAAAACAAGATTTTGTATTCTTTATGAGTCTTTTTATCTTTCATGATAATTAGTTACTTCCTGCAATAGTTACATAAAGGTTGTCGAATACGAAAGAATTAATTTGTAAATCATTAACCCAGTACAAACCTGACCATTCTTAAAAATCAGCTTCAGAAGAAGTTTTTTCTCATATCTAAGTTGACAACAGTGGTCAAGATCCCTTACTTTAGGCTCAGTTATCCAGATGTTAATCAGACTGCATCTTAAAAGCTCTGCGCACACCAGCTGATTTTCATTTTTCATGCCTTGTAAGGATTCTGGAGGCTGTCTCTGCTTATTCATCCCCTTCTGGAAAATATGCCACCATTTTTGGAAGTTGAAGCTGTTTCACTGAAGTCTTCCTTGAGGGATTAATCATTATGAACTGGTTTAAATGCCAGAGCTCCATGTCCATCAGTAGTTCCACTGTAATATCATCTGTAGAAAATGAAAATTCTTCAACTTCTACAATTGATTAGGTAGCATTTGTTACTGTGCAATGGGAAATACTTACTGAAAGTAACACATATTGAGTATTTTATTCTTAAAGAACATTTGCCCCTTGTCCAACATGCAGAGGATCCCCTTCAGTTCAGGCTGGTTCTCAGCTTTCATTATTTGGCAGTGCTGTATGAGGGTTTTCCACTCTTCTAAAGCAGTTCCTGCTCCACTGCTGTTCTGTGCTGTTCCCTCAGGAACACCTGCATAAAGTTCACCATGGAAATTTCTAGCCTGTTTGGTTGTTTTGTTTTTTTTTTAAATGTTGTTTGTGAAGAGGAATTTATGATGGATCAGTTCCATCACTGCAATGGCTTGTTTTGTTCAGGACACAGTTTGGAGATTTTTAAACAATGCGCTGGCGAGTTTGTTGTGCCATATTTATTTATTTATAATCAGAGCTCTCACCAGCTGACTGGTGAGCTGCTTAATTTCTCAGGGAAGATTTGTTTAACTCGATATCCTAAATATGATTAAAAGTACAGTGCTTGAGTAAATATTCACAGAACGATTATGAGAGGCAGGACATTTAAATAGGTAAAATGACAATCAGGTCATAGTATCACAAATCACGGATTCTGACAGAAAGGAACACTGTGCTTCAAATCCAAAACTCCCCTCAGAGAGGCGGTCGGGGGGTAGGGAGGGGAATACCAGAGAGTTTGAGAAACCAGTCGCAGATACCCAAGGAACTTCAGAGGAAATTTAGAATCCTTCAGCCTTTACTGTTGCCATGTCCGAATCTCATACTTACAAACTATTTGGGGCTTTTTGATTGTGTTTGTATTTCTGGGTGGAGAATGTGTAATACTGGGCTAAATTGCCTCCCTTCGCCTTAAAAAAAAACCAAACCAACAAACAAACAAATAAACAATCAAACACACACTAAAAAAAAACCAAAAAAAAAAAACCAACAAAAAAACAACCGCTCCCTAAGCCCCGGGACCCGAAATGCATACGAAAGCAC
>WBMY01014432.1:1328353-1466898 GCA_013397315.1 Donacobius atricapilla
GGGGCTGATGGTGACAGGCAGCCTCCCTGTCCCGTGCGGGCTCTCTCCGCCCGTCGTTGGTCTCTAGTTTTAGTTGCTCTGAGGTGCCCCGAGCTCAGCCGCGTTGCTTTGAAAAAGTAAATAAAGCAGCGTCGCTGACGCCTCGTACGGAGCCGTGTGTTTTCGCAAGGAGACGCCACCTGAGGTGCAGCTGCCCGACGCAGAGTATAAACCCTGTTGTTGCCAGGAGATTCGGGTGTTGTGATGTGCTCTGAACTGCATAGAAATGTGTCAAAACAGGACCTAATATTTTAAGATGCTGCTTGGCGTTAGATCAGGAAGCCTGTAAGGTTGTGGAATGCTGCATTCTAATCGCTGCTAAGCTTGAAAAATGCAATTTCTTTAAAAGGGACGCTTACTTAACCTCTTGGAAGGTCTCATGTTAGTTGTCTTTGTGTTTCAGGCATAGTACTATCCTTTTGATGTGAAACAAGAGTCCAGCCAGGATGAGCTGGGCTGTGGAGGAATGGAAAGAAGGCCTCTCCCCCAGAGTCCTGCAGAAGATCCACGAGCTGGAAAGTCAAGTGGATAAGCTTAAAAAGGAGCGTCAGCAAAGGCAATACCAGCTAGAGACTTTGGAGGCAGCTTTGCAGAAACAGAAGCAGAAGGTAACCCAAAACGCTACTATCCATGCCAAAGACTGTTACAACAGTTTATTTTCTGACGGTTTTTCTTAGGGAGTGAGTTAGGGTGTTGCTTCTTCTCCCTGACTGAAAGGAAAGGTAGCACAGAATTATAAACTGTTTATATTCATCTTACTTAATACTCATCGTGTTCTTCCCTCTGTTTAATTCTTTTTGGTTGTTAATATAATTCCTGCTTCTGATCTGTTTGGCCTGATTGTCCATTTCTAGGTATTTATGCTTGAGGTTTTTCTACACCTCTTTATGATTAGGAAAAATAAACATTTTATTGTTATACCTGTTAAAATCTGTGGTAACAACTGGGCCTATTTCATATACCAGATCTGCACAGTTGGTAGCCTCTCCCTATTTCACCTTGCCTACAGATATCTATAATCTTAGTTTATGTTATGCCTTAGTTTTTTTCTTTGTAGAGACTGGGGGTTTGGGGTTTGATGTTCCTTTTCATTTTTAGGGCTGTAGTTTTACACCTTATCTAACTCTACCCTGTCAGCCCAAAGGTTGCCTGTTATTCCCTTTAGATTGCTACAACTTTTTAGACAATATTAAGCCAAGCAGTTTTCTTTGAGTTTCTTCCTGTGAGTTTGCAGGAGATTGTTTCAACCATTCCAAGGAACTGCTGTGCTCCCTAGACAAAAAGAAGGGATGCTTTAAAACTCTCAGAAGCAGCAGGTGATACAGTTTTCAGTCAAAAGAACGACACTGTGCCGAAGATGATGCTCTTCCAGGGAGGAGAGGGACATCTTTCTTGCCAGACTCTATCTTCAAAGCTGTGACCATTGATAATTATTGTGCACACTTTGTGGAGTGAGCTGAGGTCTTCTGGCTGCTAAAGATAGGCTGGAAAGGGAAGTGAGATGATCAGTGACAAATACGGACTAATGATGATTATTAATATTTAGGGATTGATGAATTTTTTGAAGAGCTCGTATCTTGTCAATAAATAGAAACTGTTAATGTCGCTAAGTTGAATTTTAGGAAATGTGGGTTTTGTTCACACCCAAGAATACTGAAACAATGTGTACATCTGAGGTTTTTAGAGCTGCCAGGATTTTGAAGTGTTAGAAAGAAAATAGCAGCATGTAAACTTTGTGTTACTAAAATAATAAAAGCACTGAAGTGTAGAGAGGAGTTGATAATTTCAAAAATGTCTCTGTGTTCCAACTAGGTCGAAAATGAAAAAAATGAATCTGCAATTCTAAAAAGAGAAAACCAGAGCTTGATGGAATTGTGTGATAATCTTGAGAAAGCAAAGCAGAAAATTTCACATGATCTTCAAGTAAGAGAATCTCAGGTCAACATTCAGTCAGGTCAGCTGAATTCCTGCAAGAAGGACATTGAAAGACTCGAACAAGAACTGAAAAGGTGAGGACTTGCTGTATGTCTCTAACGTATTTACAGTGGTTATTTTGTCATGTTTTCGCTCGTGCCTTGTACATGCCCTAATAGAAGCAAAGAGAGGAAGCTGTGTTGCTCTTTTAATTTTTCTTTTTTTTTTTTTCTTTGATTTTTGTGAAAACTAGACAGTTGAGGTATTTGACTGCTATGGGAAATAATACAACACCATTTATGGCGTGTAGAAACACCAGCTTTGTGCAAGGAGCTGCTGAGGTCCATCAGTGAAGAATCTAGTGAGATTCAACCGGGTTGATAGAACCTCACTAATGTTCTCTGTATCTGCTGTCAAATATTGGGACAAAGAGGTTATGAGCTGAGGATATGTGTTCCATTTATCTATTCCTAAAATTAAGTCTAGTTTGCTAAGTTCCCCCTTCCCATTATATTATTTTACATAACTGTTTGTTACCAAATATCAGTTAGTTCACGTACCTCATTCTTGGCAATCGTTTGTGATTTTGTATTTGGCTGCATTTTGCTTGGTATGTGGTCATTTGCCACTTCATCCCAACTGACGGTCCTCTGGGAGAGGAGTTCTTGGCACAGAGCTGTAAAAGAGGGGGAAAATAAAAAAGGCAAATGTGTAATCACTGATGCAATGGGCTACAGCCTGGGACTATCATCAACCTGTGCTCACTGAGCAGGACAAAAGTTACTGTACAGCCTCTGAAGTTACACGGTTTCATTGGATGCCCTGGTAACTCCTCAAGCTCACAAAAGTCCCTCAAGTGGGTGGTCTGCGGGGTGTTTTGGGTAGGGATGTAAATGGAAAACAAGAAAAATACACTGTTAAGTGGAGAGTATTCCCTTGTGTTTTCATGAGGTATGCATAGTTTTCTGAAAGTGTGCAGTATCAGAACATAACAACTGAAAATTTTGTTTCCTACCATAAAGATGCTTCCTGAAGAGTAAGTTAGATATTCTCAGTTCTTAGAGTGATTTGGGTATGTTTTGCTGAACAACCTTCATACAATGAGACCTCAAACAGTTCTAACTGATTTTCATCTACTTGGCGTTTGATTTTGTGTTTTAGCTTTGACTCCTATGTACTTGATAAATATATTAGAACTCTAAATAAAGTACGTTCATATTTTTGTATTATACCACCCAGAACTTTTCAGTGGACATGTTTTGACTTGATCTTTAAGTTCTTAGAATCATATAATTTATTAGTGTATGTTAGGCTCTTAAAAATAGCTAGGTAACTTTTTAGTTGCCATTATTAATTTATGCTGCTGCTTCTTTCCTAAACAGATGCAAATGTGAGCTTGAGAGAAGTCAGCAAGCATTGACTGCAGGAGATGTATCATTCAGCGGCACTCCACAGAAAAGTTTTACTGCTCCTTTAACACCAGTTCAAAGTAGTAATGGTAAATGTTCCTTTTCTTCGCCCAGCGCAGATAGTTGACTGTCTGTTTTCTTGGAAGGTTGTGAATTTTAAACATTGCACTTGTACTGAGTCGCGTAGCCTCTCTTATATAAGTTATTATGAGAGTATCTAATTTGTAGCACCCTAGGTTTCAATTTAAAAATTACTATTGCAGGTTGAACACATCACAAATATTGCATCTTTTCAATGCTACATTGATGGACATGGAATAGTAATAAAATATCCTTCAATGGACTGCAGCAATCTTTTGAATGCCTGTTCCTGGTGTCAGCTCTTCCCTTCATGTCATGGGGAGCAAATTTCTTTCTCCCTGTGCCACAGTTACTTTAACTAAAATGCAGTCAACAGTTAAATGTGTTATTTCTTTGGAAAATTATTTTTTGCTTAGACTGTTAATGTGCATGATAATCTGCACAATTAATGCTCTGTATCCATTTCAAAGCATCATTTCTGTCTTCAAATTAGTGACATCAAAAAGAATTAAAATATTTGAATGAACTGGGAAAACAACAGAAGTTTCCGTAAGTGGAGAATTCTGTAGCCAGACGCCCTTACGCTCTTTATGCTGAAAAACTGTGATGTGTTCAATATTATACGTGTTATTTACCGCTTTTAGTGCTATGAACAGGTGTTCTGTAAGTTTGGCTTCTCAGTCTTACTCCAGTGGGAAATCTGAGATGATCTCTTACACTCTTGTTCCTTTTACTTTCTTTATGCATATCTGAAAAGGGGTGCAGTTAGTGGCAATGTCAAGCATTCCACTAAGCTTGGCACTCCTGAAATAGGGATAAGATTAAAAGACTTGCCTAATTTTATTAAAATTGTATTCCTGGGGAGATATTTTTCTTTGGAAGCTGCAATCTTTAATTCATTAGGATCATTGAATCCTAGAATATTTCAAGTTGGAAGGCACCCATAGGGGTAAGAAAACCTGGCTGGATTGGGTGAAAAACTGGTTGGACTAAGGCAGATTATGAGGAACTATTTGTCATGTCTTTGTAGATGCTAAGTTTGAAGAACTGGAAGAAAAATACAAGAAAAAAGTACAAGAAAATAAAGAGCTAGAATTACAACTGAGAGCCATCCAGCTTAAGGTATGTATCTCTTAGGAATGGTTTGTGTGATATCTAAGAAAGTAATCACTGAATGAACTTGGAAAATGAAATGGAAGACTAGTGAAAAAATATCTATATCACATAAAATATAATTTCAAAAGAAAAAGACAGAATTAATCTGTGTGTACTGCTGTTCAGAAGTCATCTTGGAGAATTCAGAAAAGCCATCCTCTTTGAACAGCAAAGGAAAGAAGGACATTAAAAATGAGAACACATCCTTTAGAAACTGGAAGTCTCCTGCAAGCAAGGACAAGATAAAACAGTGTCAGTTATGCCAAGTTAAATACAATAGCCTTGAAAAAGATTGTGAGAAATAATTCACACCTAGGACATAGAAACCCATAAATCTTTCAAGCATATCCGAAGAAGGAACAGTATTAGCTAATCTCTGAGAAAAAGATGAATAAGATGTGAAGGCCCTCAAGGAAAAAGCCATTGCAGAAAATGTGAAATAATTTTATCTTTGGTACTTAGCAAGTAAAGGCTTCAAAACTTTTTTGTATCAGAGCCTTTTTTCATTGGGGTTGAATCTGTGGCACAGCCTCAAATGGGAAAGTCAGAAGTAGACTTAAAATAGATTGATAAAATGAATAGTAATAACAAATAAATCACCAGATAGAGACTATTTGCCCATCAGTTGATAGGGCACTGCAGTGTAGGACTGTTGAATTACTGTGGTGTGCAATGTTGCCTCATTCTTCTCTTGACACTGGAAGGGGACAAGGATGATGACTTCAGAAAAAAACCACTCACAGTGCTACTTCCTGGAAATACAGTTTAGTCAGACCAACTTTTTGTCCTGGGGAAATCCTTAGAAACATGACATGATATGTTTATTGGAATGTGTATAGGTATATGCAGAAAAGGTCAACCATGTACTGATAAAGGCAAATCATGCCTCATATTTTCAGTCCCTTTGGGGTTTTTCTTTTAAGAACAAATCAGAAAATGTGTAAGTTAAGTACAACTCAGTGTAATGTTACATACACATTGATGAAAGGGAAAAGAATTGATAAGGGGAGTTTTTACAAATTTAAAGGAAAAAAATGAGTGCAGAGTGGTAAAAAATGGTCTGTTTTTACTGGGGAATGGTCAACAGAGGAGCCTGAAAAGGTATGGTAAAGAAAACTATACTATTCAGTGTATTGATTTTTGTCCTGAAAAAGGAGTTGAATAATATGGTTGAAGACCACACAGTGTTTTGTAACACTTGCAATAATTAAGATGGTGGGTAAGATTCAGCTTAAAAAAATAGTGAAGTAATACATCAGGAAAACATAATTTGAACAAGGAATGCCTGATACATTTGGACTCCAAGTCTATGATACCAGGAAGCACTTGGTTGTCATTGTGGCTAGCTCTGAATTCAAACTTTTGTCTCAGAAAATATAAATTTAAATGGCATATAGGAGAAATGATTACTGCATGCATGGTAAGTTTTCTTTTCCTCTTTGTCTGTTAACAAGTTATTTTACAGGATTGGACCCAGCATTCTGGACAATGTAATATAGAGTTCTGGTCTTGGCACAGCTGCTCCTAGACAACAGCATATTCTCTGGTTTGACTGAGCAGTCACACTGAGTATTACATGGTTTAGGGATTTAGTTTTAGAAAAAGTAACTCAAATGAGCTGCATTTCAAAATCCAGTTGAAAAAACCATAGGGGTTTTACTGTTTGAGGTTTTGTTTGTTTGGGTTTTTTTTCACTTGAGAAGGAGGAAAAAAAATATCATTTTTTTTCTCTGTTTCATTTTTCTATGGGAAAATATTGAAGGCTTGTACCTGGCAGATTTTATTATAGCAATTTTGGAGTACTCTGTTTACAAATTTTAATAATTAAATCTGTTTTGAATTTGCCTGTGCTTCTCCATTAAAAACTAAATGTTGGTCAAATATCACATAAAATATCACATAAGTTTCTTTTTTTTGTTTGTTTTTTTTTGTTTTTTCAACTTACTTGTCTTCACTTGCGTGCAAAAATGTAGGCTTTGATTTCAAAATATGTAGGAGTTAAATGATGGGATCTCTCTTGAAAAAGACAGAAATTTATGTATGACTTATAAAGATACACAGATCAAAATACTGTTTTTGATATCCTTGTTTGTATTTATGCTTGGATACTTGGGCTAAAGTTATTTCATTTACATAGCATAAAAAATAGTGACATATATCAGGACTTTGCACTGGTAGATGCTGTGATGTTATAACAATGTGAAATGATGATGATGATTAGTTATTTTGCTATCCGTTGGATAAGGAACTGTGTAAAGGTAAATCCTTTTCTTTTTTTTGGACACAGAAAATAAATCAGCCTAATCCTCAAAGCTCTTTGAGTCACAGAGAGATTGCTCGGCATCAGGCTTCCTCATCTGTGTTTTCATGGCAACAGGAAAAGGCATCAGCGAGAAACCAAGAAACACCTGCAAGGGGAAGTGGTGCAGCATCCTCCCTTCCATGGGATAAAGAAACAAATTCAAGTGTTCTATCAGAGAAGAACGAGTTTGATGACAGCTTTGCTGAGAACTCGAGTTCTTCCCTCATGATCCAGCTAAGAGCACAGAACCAAGGTATCTGATGCATTTCTTTAAGACCTCGAGGTAGTCTCCCATATGGTTTCATGAAAGCTGGTGTGCAGATGGAAGCAAGCTATTGAAATCAGTGCTCTAGCAAGGAAAAGAGAAAGATACTTGTTGTTGCCTTTGGCAGCTGGCCCTGTTGGCTGCTGGTGTGTTTTCAGTGATCAGCCACATGCAGGGATTACCTACAAGCTGTAGTAGCCTTTACATAAAGGCTATGAGAATTAGAAGGGAACAGTCTGTATTTCTGGGCTGAGTAGGGGATATCATCTAAAAGGAGAAATATCTTTTTCCATTAATCCCATTGCTCATAGAACAATCTTTTTAAAACAGCTTAAAAAACTCTTCAGGATTTCATTGCATCTCACTGTTAAATTCAATTACATTCTTTCCTTATTTTTCTATACTATTGATACTTTTCACTGAGCAACAACTATCTTAAAAATCTGATAACTGAACATGCCTCATGCATAACTGAGTTGGTCTGTGATGGATGCTACTGGAAGCACAAAATGAAGTATGCTGCAGAAAGTACAATCGAAACCCAAGATACAGTATTGGACATGAGGAAATAATCATTCCTGATACCTGATATTTGTAAGGGAGGAAATAGTTGGTTTGTTGTGGATTTGTTGAGTATTCACTTGAGCCTGCTATTTGTACTCTCTGGGTAGCTTTTCCACTCTTTTACAAGTCCCTGTACTCTCCAAAGTCTTCATTCAAATACCTCACATGCAGCTTCAATTTTGGTGGCTTTTTTAACTTGGAATCCATACAGATTCAGAATTGGGAAGACAGGACTTCTTTTAACAGAAAAAAAAACCCCAAACCAGCTAATAATAATTCTGGATAATGCTCCCTGTAGCTGACTTGTGTTTTCTACTGTGAATTGTGTTTCTACTGTGTTGTGGTTTGTGGAAGATAAGCTCTTACTGATGTATACTGTGAGAATATTACTTGGTTTAGTTTTATATGTATGAAGTTTTGAGACAGGGAAAAGATTAAAATATGAAATGGGACATTTACAGATACCAAACAGTTGAAAAGTCTTTTGGAAACACACTTGCCCTAAGCAAATGTTTCTGGTGGATATACTTACAAAAATAAAAAAAAATATAATAGCTATTTCAAGTGACATATTTCTGCATGTTTAAAACCAGTAACAAAACCAAACAAAAATAAACCAGCAGAGGAACAAATTATCTTTGCCTTTGCAGCACTTGTTCCTGAGCTCTCATGTTTGCGTTCTTTCTCATGAGGTAGGAATTGCTGATTTAGAGTCAGTTGTCTTTCAATCTTGATAGCTTTTGTCATTGATGTCATAGTAGAAGACGGTTAAAACGTTTTTCAACTTGCTGAAAATTTTACAGGGTGTCTGCCTCTGTCAGGAGATGGGGTTGTTATCAAACATTTTAAATACTTGGAAATATGCCTATTGTGTTGGAAGCAGTACCTTCCAAAGCAGAAAGTATCCTTAATCTTTACTGTGTTTTAAATTCAGAACTAAATTCCATTATTAAGGACTTAGAACAGCAATTGCAAGCTCAAGAAAAACTGAAGAGGTCCCATATGAATAAACATCAAGAGACTGAACTGGAGCTGGACAGACTGAAGCTGGAATTAACCGAGAAGGACAAAATTCTAAACAAAACCAGAGATAAACTGACTCAAACGAGTACACGACTTGATCAAGCTACCACGCAGGTAAAATGTTGCCTCACACACCTTCTGACTGTCCTTACAATTCATTGCCAGTATTCCTAGGTGTCAGTTTTCAGCCATTTAGTAAGAACCAAGGTTCTCAGACTAAGTTTCTTGAGAGGTTACTGAGGATTAACTTTTGAGAATTATATGCTAATTCGATATGTATTATATGTAAAAATATTATTACATGTAAGCAGTTGCCCATTTTCTGGAAGGTCCGTATGCCACCTGAAGAAATAATTTTTATACTTGGGTAAGATAGGCTCAAATTCTGAAAGATATTTAATGATCAAGTTGCATAGAGCAACAATGACATCTGGTGGCAAGTTCTGACCTGAAAAAGACTGTCGCATCTTTGGCTGAAAATCAGAATTTGTTGCTTATCATCAGGATGTTGTGGGACATAGTACTTGTATTGTAAATTGCTTCTTTTAAATAATGTCTAGGTAAAAATGCAATGCAAGATTAAGAATATATGCAGTTTCTAAATAGAATTTCACAACCTAGTTCTAAGGAGTTTGAATTCATAGTAAAAGTCAATAGAATAGTACAACTTGCTTAGTCAAGAATTTACAGAATGTATGTAAATGCACATAAAAATCTGAAATGGTTCAGATTTTTGTTCATAATCATGCAGAAAAGGAGAATGCCAGTGCTTAACGTAATTTAAGCTGCAGAAGGTAACAAGTGAGTCTTTTCCTTGATTAATCAAGTTGCATTACCTTCCTAAAGTTCCTTCTCACAACACTTAACAAATTTGGAATTAGTACACAGTTGTCATAATTTCTTGAATCTTCATATTCTCATCTTTTAACTTATTTTCTCTACTAGTTTGATTAATCTACAGCATAGAGGAAAAGATGTTTGTGTGTGTATCTTCTCTTTGTAGAATAATGATCCATATATGTCAGCAAGTTTCTGCATGCAACTTAAGCATATTGGTGAGCTAATGTTTCCCACAACTCCTGTATTGGTCCTTAAAAAATCAACTTTTGCACATAAACCTTGATCACTCTGCCTTCTCGGAGAGACGGCAACATTTGCCTATTGATAATTCTGTGAGGAACTAGTTTAGGGCCAGTCTTGGCTGTGTAGGGGAAAATCAAACACCTGACATAGTCCCTTGACATCATAAAACTGTTGTCATCATGGTGAGTTTGTGGGAAGACGCAGCTGACCCAGTCTGACAGCTTAATTTCTCTGAAAAGGGCTTGATTTTCATTTATTTGATTCCAAAAATGACTTGATTCAACTTCCTAAAAGATTAGGGTGTTATGTATATAATTTTTCCCTTGTTAATTATCTCTGGGTTTAAGAGAGTGGAAGTGTTTTACTAAGGAATCAAAGGGGATGAAAAGCAGCCCAAGGGAAGGGGCAATGTTGTGTATCTAGAAGCATGCCTGGGGAAGGACAAGGAGAAGTGGGAGTTGCCTCCAATGGAGCTGAGGGGCAGCCCATCCTTAAGGTGCAGTGCATCTTGCCTCTGGAGGTGCCTTTGGTCCTTTCTGCTCTGTTCTTTCTTTCTTGCACTGGAATTGGATCTCTGCCTGCCCATCCTAGACTTCAAAAGTAGAACTGCATTGAGATTTTAGATTTTAGTTTGTGCCTTGTAGCCTGGATTTAATCCTGGCAACTCCCCAACTTTTCTGTCACTGGTACTATTCACAGACCTCAAGCACAGCACCTCTGTGTTACCAAGTACTTTCACTCTTTGTGAGATCTGCAGCCTTTCTGCAATCGTGTTTCCACGTGATCCCACAGGAGTTCACAATCCCTGCAGTCTCTGCCTAATCACCTGACATTCCAATACAACTACCTGCTTCTTGTTGTCTTATTTCTACTGTTTCGTGAACTCAATAAACAGCTCTTGTTGCTGAAGAAAGAGATTTTGCCATTTCTCTTATTCTCTGGGGGGAAAAAAAAGTACATATTTTGCATTAACATATTTGGTCTGGAATAAAAGTTATATTTTTTGTTCAGCAAGTTAGGTGATCAATGCTTCACTCTCTTGGGTGACATAATGTTGATATAATTGACTGAGTTAAATAACAAGGTAACATGGAGGTGAACCTAGACATAGCCTGCTGGTTTTTTTTTAAATTAATGTTTAAATTGTAAAAAATGCTCTGTTATAACAAACTAAGATAGTTGCTTCTTTTTTCTGTCCAAATCAACTTGCTGAATCACTCTGAAATTTGGTGGAATATCTGTTTATTTTCAGTCTAGACATGTAGTTGCTTAGCAGTTAGCAGTCATTCTTTAGTTGGTAGCAACCTGAGGTACTGAAGATACAATCTATTCATTCTTAGTGCCAGATGTAGCGTCTTTCTGCAGACTGTCAAAAACATTGATTTTCTTATTATGTAAATATATATAAAGATAAGTTATCTTATATAGAGATGTTTATTATTGTATGTGTATACACTCATATATACACATATACACCTAATATATGTATATAAAAGTATATATGTTCTTCCTATATATATACACACACATTTTCTCACTAACATAAGGAAGAATGAATGAATTTTGTACTTTGGACTGCTAAGAATTTATATGGTACCAGCTAAAGCTACTGTGGATGTATGAATGCTAGAAACATTGCAGTAGCTGACAGAAGTGGCTTCTTTATGTGAAGGCTTATATATTTAAATGAAACATCACTTGCACCTTTAACACTTGTGACTGATAACTAAATTATTATAGGTCCAAACATTGGAGCAAAAGGTGAAGCGATTGTCAGAAGAACTGAATTGCCAAAGACAAAATGCTGAGAGTGCTCGTCAGTCTTTAGAACAGAAATTAAAGGCAAAGGAAAAGGAATACCAACAGGTAAGGCAAGGATAACTTTTTAACTTTGACTTCTTAACTTTTTAACCTTTAACTTTTCTCTACCTGCTGTGTGAAGAGAGCTTACCAGCACCTAACATGAGGCTCAGAACCACATGCCGAAGCAGCACAGAATCTGAAAAACATGAAACTTAAGGCATCATCCTGAGGAGATGAAATCACTTGACTATTTTGTGTATCTGATTTTCTGTTAGTTGCAAAGGTAATTGAAAAAATGAAAGATTAACATCGCAATAGTGAGGATGTTGGAGAGGTGCAGCATTATGTTGGTATTCACTGGACAATAGAGAGCATGTGTGAGAGATAGAATGAGATGCATATCCATGAGAAACTAGGCTCCATTTTTCATAAAACTATGTATAGGTGAGCTCAAACTTAATAAACAACACAATTATTTTGTGGAATTTGAGTTAATTTTGCATGCGTTTCACACAGAAAATAATTTCTTTAGGATTATATCTCTATTATTCTTACTTTGGTTCATGCTCAGAAGATGTTAATATAGTCAATTAGCGTAAGTGTCTTTCATTTCCATCATGCCAGCTCTTGCAGAGAGAAAAAATGCAGCACTATCCCAGGAATTTTTCTGGAATGAAGTTATGTTTAGTATTAACAATGTTAATACTGATTTGGATTAGGGCTGAACTCTTTGTATTTTTCTTTTTAAGCTTAATAATGTAATCAGTGTTAGGAAATCCAAGCCACAGATTCAGAAGTGATAGTGATATTTCAGATGGACATTTGAAGTTTGCTTTATGGATTGAATATAATTGCATTGCTCTGAGAAAGACTGCTTATTGTGTCAAATGTTTAACCTGAAACCTTTTCTCTAAGCTATGTCCAGGTAGATAAAATAATTGGCAGAGGAGTTCTGGCAGGATAGCCAATAAATAGTGCTGCTACCAGCACTCTTGAGTGAAAAAAATGATTTTACAAAGTCTGTTAGTCTAGATGCTACTTCAGGATCTCAAATTGATAATGAACCTTGTCTAGAAGTGGTAAATTGGAACAACTGAATAGTTTTAGCATTGTTTTATTAATCAAAAGATGGGTGGAAGGCCTATGAATCTTCTGCCCTGGTTTTGCCTTTTTTTATTTAGCTGAAAGAAGACCTTCATAAGATTAATGTGTAAGCCCACATAGTGCCATTCTAAGTTGTTCAGCAAGGCCATTAACTGAGAAGAGCTCTCTTTTTTTCTGCAGTGGTTAGGATCTGTGAGCTGTTACAGGTTCTTATAATGTTTGTTTAATGTTCATTTATTTATAATATTAGGCTGTCAAGTGTTATTTAAAGGCTCTATATTACATCTTCTTGCAACAGAATTTGTGCAATATTTTGGAAAAAACCAACCATATAGTATGGTAAGTAAGTAATAGCAGAGATGTATTTGTCCACTTGTAGTGTAATTCTTACGTGAAATTTACCTTTTGTATGAAAAATTTTAACACTATTACGTTAATTAGTTTTAGATTCATTTTTTTCCTGTTCTGTGACAGGAATGTTACAGTAATTAAGTTCTTAAGCAGATGACATAAATCAGGTTAATGTCATTCTTGCCTATGTGGCATTTGTCTTATGTATTAAAACTGGGTTTAAACTGTTGTTTGCTGTGTAAGACAAGCGTCCCTGAGCAGGCAGTACCTGCTGGTAAAAATCGGTTGTTATTTCTGCAGTAACCAAAATAGAGACTTGTTGCAGTCATGTGTTAATTTCTTTGCTTCTCTGCCCCTGTTTTCTAGGAACTCTCTTGTCAGCAGCGTTCCTTGCAAACACTGGATCAGCAGTGCAACCAGATAAGAAGCAAACTGAATCAGGAGCTACAGCAAGCCAAAAATGACTTCAATGTTCTGCAGGCAGAATTTGACAAAGTAGGCGTTTTTTTGGCATTCAAGTCCACTACTAGAGTGGTATTTAGGTGTCTCAACAGCACTGCCCTAATTTAATACATACATAGAGCAAGAAAATAATTAGTGTGGTGTCTTGTAATAATGTTTTTACATTATGTATTAGATGTTCTGTATTTACCATTTCTTACTGAAATACTATGTATTTAAATGTGAATTATAGGCTTTTAAAAGTTTGTGGCTAGTCCACTTTTCACAGGGAAGGAGATGTAAATGCAGACAGTGCAGGTTAAATAAATCTGAGAAAGGTGCAGCTGAGGCTGAACACAAGACACTTTATGTAAAAAAGGAAGGCACACACTACACCTCATGCAGAGGTATAGTTTGATGATAGAGCTCCTGACAAACAGGTCACTGCCCTTTGGAAAAACAGTCCCATTTTCATATACCCTGGCCATGCACTCCTCATGTGATCCTGGAGGGAGCTGAGAGAGGAGATAAAAGAGCAAAGAAAATATTATAATTAAATTAGCATATGTGTATACAGAACCAAGTCTTTGCTATCAGTTTAACTCCTTGAACTTGTTCTCCACAAAATCAGATGAATGTCATGGCTTGTGTAGAGAAGATCAGTATGAAGGAGCTCTTCCACAACTTTGGCAGCAGCTAGCTATTAAAACACTTTAGTTGTCACAAACTCCCAACTTTAAGTAGGTTAGAAAGCAGCACAAGCCTCAGGAGTGGGTGACCAGAAAAGAGGAATATTTAAAAGCCTCCACAAAACCCTTAAGAGTATTTCTCAAGCAGCAGAGCTAACTGATTTTCTATAAAGGGCCACAAGTTCCTGAAAGTTATATTGAGAAGCCCCATTTGCAGGCAGCCTGAACTGAAACATCATTTCTAAAACTACCAACAGCTTTCTTCCAGGCTTTTTATTTTAGAAATACAGCTGTGGGACTACATTCAGTCAAAAGTTTTTACTGGAGGCTTCTTTATTATATGCATATTCTTTTGTATATGCTTACTGAAAAATTTGTTTATTTGAGAGAACAATAAATGCCTTTTACTTCCTTCTCAAAGAAAGGTAATTTATTGCTTGATGTCATCAGAATAGACTTTTTTTTTACCCACTAGTGTCATTTCCTTGCTTTTTAACTTGGAGCGTTTTAGGGCTCTTTTGGAAGAGTTAAAACCTCTTCATTTTTCATAACATCTGTGTCAACAGATGTTATAAAAATGAATAACTGCGGTAATTGCAGTTATGATCTTAACTTTCTGATTCCCATAGCTTAGCAAAAAGGCAATTGTATTCCAATCTCGTCTCTATTCTACAGATATTATTGTGGTGATGTAGCTGCAAATAGGATGAATTAATCTTACTTCAGACAGCCTAGAAATGTATGCATTTTAGAGACATTCCGTCTTTTTTTTGGAAGCAAAGGAGTGGAAAGGCAATACGCAGCTTTTCTCCAAACAACAGTAAAGCAACCCTGGGTTCATGGCCAGATAAAACAGTGTAGTTTCATTTTGTAACAGAATGTTGAGTTCGAGAATGGGAGTTTAAAAAAAGAAGTCGTGCCTGTGATTACAGTGTTGGTTTTCCAGGTACTGGCAGCAAAACAACGCTTAGAACACGACACCAGCAATCTCACCCAGAAGCTGTGCAGAACGGAGCAGACTCTATCAGCAGCCCAGGCCAAGGAAGCTGATCTGACAAGAAGCTTTCAGGTGAGCAATACTGAAGAGTATTTGGCAGAATTAATACCATAAATGAGCAATTTGTAAACACTTAATACTCTAGAGCGTTTGCTTACAACTGTGTTTTTCCCCATCAGCAACCTTTAAACACTTTTGTGGACTATCTTAACTCATCCTAGTTGTAATAAAAAATGAGGCCTTCCCTAACATTGTGTAAATCGGTGCAGTTTTTGCCGTTAGCTGTTTGGTTTGGATTCATTGCTGTAATGCTGATGATATAGTTCCAGTTCATGTTCGATGTATTTTTTAAAAAAATAGATTGTAGTTCAAGAGATTTTTGCTTTCTGTTCTGAAATAAAAATCAAATAATAATAAAATGCATGTTTGATTTTGCAAGTAAATTCTAGAATCATTACTGCTTTGATTCATATTGTTAAACTCAGTGATTTTGTACAAATACTATATCCTCTATTTAAAAAAAAAAAAATACATCTCTCCAAGAATAAGGTACATATACAGTGCTGGAAAAGCTTTCTCCCAAATGAAGGTAAATTCAGAGAAGTTTCTGTATGCTGCCACTACCTCACTCACACATGCAGAAATCTTTTCACTTTAAAGTCCCATCTGTCTTCTCAGTTATGTTGTTTTGCTTTGGTGGCAACCAGAACAGCTACACTTGAAATTGTTAGTTTTGCCACTGGAGACCTCTCAATGCAAATTTTATCCTTTATTTGAAGAATCAGCAGTAAGTAGGAAAAACAGCTGGATACCTATGTAATCTGTGTCACAGTTTGGTTTTGTTAAACATTCTCATTTTGCTTGTTGCCAGTTGTCCTCTGCAGATATAAAATAACTTGGTGTGATCTCTGCCAAAATATTGCCTTCAAAATTCCCTACAAAAATCTAAAATAAAATAGTGGGTTTTGTTCAGATCATCACACACATTTGTATGGGTTTAGTAGATTGTGAAAATTTTGGTGTATTCTTGCTGGTAGATGGCAATGTCTGAGAACATTCCCAGCTATTGGAATGTGACTGTTGTTAGAACAGCACTTAGCATGGGTTTGGCCCAGCTGACTGGCTCTCTCTCATACATTGACCTGTTGAGCAAGTCCAGAGGGGGCCAACAAGGGGATGATCAGAGGGATGGAGCACCTCTCCTACAAGGCAAGGCTGACAGAATTGGGTTTGTTCAGTCTGGAGAAGAAAAGGCCACCTAATTGTGGCCTTCCAGTCCCTGAAGGGAACCTACAAGAAAGGTGAAGAGAGACTATTTACAAAAGCATGTAGTGAGAGGACAAGGGGACATGGTTTCAAACTGATGAAGGGTATATTTAGATTAGATATTAGGAAAAAAATTCTATACCCTGTCTTGCAAGGGAGGTCCCTGCCCATGGCAGGAAGGTTGTAACTAGATGACCTTTAACGTCCCTTCCAACCCAGTGTATGATTCTGTGGATAATTGGTAATGTTTGAGATAATTGAAATAATTTTCAGCCATTTTAATTCCTTAAACTTGTTTTTCTTTCCATTGATCACCCTAGGTTTTGTAATAAATGGCTTAATTTAATTCATGTATTTGTATTGCGTCAGCTTTGAATGCAAGGGGTTTAGATGCTTGGACTTCTTTGAAAATTTATTAAGATTCCTAAAAAACTTACTTATTGAAGTTTATATGTGACGGGATTTTTTTTTTAACTGTGGGTAGGGAATGCTGTGAGTAGAAAGGAGGGCAACTGTAAGGGACAGTGACAATTTTAATCATATTCTGAGGGTAATTTATTTATGTTGTTGCAAAAACAACCCCACCTCGCCAGCAAGCTTTTAGTTTTTTTCATTCAATCCTTTCCATTTCTTGAGCTTGGCTTCTGTGAAGTGATGCCCATCTGCTAGTAGTAAATGGATGAATAACTGACAGTCTGTTTGCATTCGGGGCATGACAGTTCTGTGCCATCTGTTGTCCAGAGCACAGGAGTTTGGAGAACAAGGATGAGTCTCTTTAAAAGAACTTTTATTTGGTTTCCTGGGTGCAATGTAGTTACATAGTATTTTTTTGGTGGTGGTGATAGTGTTTTGTTTGCTTGTTAGGAGTTTTTTTGAATCAATTTATTTGCGAGAAAGTGCTGTTAATTGCAAAGCAACTATCTGAAAGTGTAAGCACTTCTAACTAAAATTTGATCAGTGTTGCCACATTTTTGATGTTCGGTGGAAAGAGAACTTGTCTCTACACGAGATGAGAGCTGAAATCTGATCCGCACATTTCATGTTAATTTTGATGCCATTGCAAAGAGATTTGTTTACAGAGCTGCTTTGGGAATGTAGCCTGACTTCATCAGCTCAGATTTTGTAGAATCTGTCCTGTCTCATCCCTTTTGTGAGGTCATGTGGAGCTGTTTGTTCTGTGCTAACAAGGAGCATGCTGACTACATCAACTGGCAGCATCTCTCAGATGCTGTCAATTTGTGAAGAATAAAAAGTCACCTTATGTTTCCAAGCAGTGCTTAGGAACTCAGCCATAGATGCCCAAAGTCTTAACAGGATCTAATGCAATATCTTTACTTTAAATGAACTGAGTCCATTGATCTTCTTATCAATTTACATGAAATATGGCCTTATTTGGTTTTGGTGTAGGAAGTGAAGCAGGAGAAAAATCTTCTCAACTGTCAACTTGAAAAGAAATCGCAAGAGATCCACAAGCTTGAAGAGGAACTAAATATGATCAAGCAATCTCTAAAGCAAAGCCAGAATTTTGCAGAAGAGTTGAAAAGTGAGTTATGATTTTAAATTTACAGAACTCTTTCTGAATGTTTCCTGCAATGCTGTAAGTGTCGTTGTGAATTAAGTAAAAAGTTTCTACTGGGGGACATGAGTAGTGTTTTTTAAGAACGTTGAGTTTGCTGTCGATGAAAATAAGTTTTTTTGTCTAGGAACATGTACAGTTCCTGAAGATACGCTGTTTTGAAAATAATCAAAGTGTACTGAACTTCTCAGCAAATTTGTTTTCATAGCACCTATTTTAAATAGAAAACTTCTGTTTTGCAGTTCCTTTATGGAAAGCTGACTGTATGTAGTGTCTGATAGCCTAAAGTAATATAAACATCCTTCAGTGATATAACTTAAGAGTAATGCTTTGCAGTAAGAATGAGAGTTGAAAACAGTAAAAGTAAATAGTAACACCTCACCTAGAAAGTTACCAGTAGACTTGCCAGTATTGACTGGCAAAGATTTGATGGTATTTTTTTTCTACAGATCAGAATGCTGTTCAGGAAGTGGAGCTGAAGTTACTGGAAGAGAAATTTAAAAGGCAAGAGAGCTCATTTGCACTGGAGAACCTCAAAATGGCTTTAGCTGACATGGAAAAGCAACAAGAGTCTACCCGAGGTCTCCTCAAGGAAAAAGATAATTATATTAAAGAACAAGATTGTAAAATAAGTAAGATGGAGGGAGAATCAGAAGCTTTGCAGAGACTCCTTGAATTAAAGCAGAGGGAATGTGAAGAATTGCAGAAAGAGGCTACTGTTTTTTCTCAATGGAAAAATGAAACTGATCATCTTATAAATAAACTTAAGTCTGAAAAGGAAGGTATGCTGGCTCATATTAATGACTTGGAGAGTTCCCTTCAAAGTCAGCAAAGCAAAAATGATGAACATAGAGAGAAACTTAGAATGATGCAAACTGAAAGTGACAGGAAATCCACTGAGATTAGAGAACTTAAAGATATGCTGCAATGTAAAAGTGCAGAATTAGAAGAACAAAAAAAAGCTTTTGATGAACTTAAACAGAAAGCAGAATGTTCTGATAAAAAGTACTGCAAAGAGATAGAAAATATGTCCTGTAAAATATCCCAGCTCACCAACCAAGTTGCTGAAGTAGAAGAAAAGTTACAGTTGGCAGCAAGTCAAGGACTGCAAAGGGAGCAGTGCTATCATGACCTGCTTCGTGAATATGAAAATATCTCTTGTCTTGTAAAAGCAAAAGATGCTTCAGAAATGACAGAAGATGGAGAAATTAATTTACAAAGCCAACAGGATAAGACTCCTTTAGATAATATGCCATTTACAGCAACTGACTCCAGCACTGAAGATCATGCATGTGAAACAGCTCATCTAGAAATGGGAAAAACTAAGGATCTGGCCAATTTACAAGAGCAGATCTCTTTTCTTGAGAGTTCTTTGGTGGCTCAAAAGCAGCTGAATTCAAATCAACAGCAGCAGTATGAAGACTTACTGCAAATAAAGAGTGAAACAGAACAAAGGTTATTTGCAGTAGAACAGATGCACAAAAACTTTGTGACAGAAACCGAGCAGCACATCAGTAACTTGCAAGCTGATATTTCAGCACGTCAGGAATTAGTTGAAAAAACTTCAGCTATTCTTGAGGAAAAGGACATGCAACTGCAAACTCTGAATGAAAGATTAGAAAGCGGACAGGTTGAGCTTCAGGATTTAAAGAGCAATAATAAATTGCTTGAGGATTCACTAAGACAGCTGAAGACAATGTCTGAAACATGGGGTTCAGAGAAGAGGGACATGTCTTCAATGATTTGCTCATACAGTAAAAAAATTGGTGAACTTACTGAAGAAAATGCAGCCCTTAGGGATTTAAGCAGTGCTTTAAAGCAAGAACAAATAACTTTACTGGAGGCAAATAAAAATATTTATGATAGTTTAAAGGAAAGAGAAGAAATAATTTCTGAAATGTCTGGAAAACACGAGGAGGAAAGACGGCGTATTGAATCCAGAGCTGAAGAAATCAAAACAGAGCTTGAAGTTTTGCAGACCAAGTATAAATCAGTAGAAGAAGAAAATGGAAAAATGATGAACATTCTGAGAGAGCAGACAATTGAATTAGATGAAAAAAAAGCAAAATTAGAACAAGAGAAACAGGTACTTAGTGAGAACAAAGATATCTTACATAAACTAATAGTCTCAGAAGAAGTAAAAAAGGATTTGGTTCGTGAACTTCAGCAACTGCAGTCAGAATTTTCCAAAACGCAACATGTGTCTTCCATGGAGCTTGACTGTTTAAGCCAGGAAAAGTTAAATGTCAGGCCAACAAAAAACACAGTGCAAGAGAAATGTGGCTTTGTATTTCAAGAAAAGGAGCAATTGGGGAAGGAACTACCAACAAAAAATGAATGTCTAATGTGCAGTGTTAATTGTGAACAGAGACTCTGTTCAGAACAGTTGAGAAAATCCGTGGAAGAAAAGGACATTGAGCTGAATAAATACCAGGTTAAACTCGAGCTTCTTCAAATGGATTTTGAGGATAGTGAGCTCTCTCTAGAGAACTGTAGGTTGGAAGTGATGCAACTGGAGGCTGCTTTAAAAGGTGTGGAAGTAGAACTTGAGAAAAGTGTGAGAGAGAAAGAGAGACTGCAGCAAGAACTGCTGTCTGTTAAAGAACTAAAAACTGCAGATTCTTCACTTACAGGATTAGAGGAAAATGGCCACTCATTGGAGTATAATTACAGTGACATTTCCCAGGATTGTGGCAAAAGAGGAATAGATGAAAGTCCTTCATCAATGTTGCTGGCATCGTCTTTGCAGGTAACAATAAACCAGCTGAGTGAGCTTGAGAAAATGTGTGAGAGGTTGCAGAGTGAAAACACTGCTTTAGCCTCTAGATTCAAAGATGCAAAAACCAATAGTGCCACCGGTATTGAGGAAGAAGAGAAAGATGACATTATGCATGCAGACAGCAATTTAAAAGCTGAGAAAGCTGTTCTTCCAGATGAACTTATGGATCAAAGTGATAACAGTGAATTGAGAATGTGTTCTGATAATAAGGAAATGTCCTTCAGACTTGAAGAATGCAGTTCCTCTGACTATGAAGATTTAAAACTGTCCAGCAAAGAAGTTAAGGTACACTTTGCTGAAGTAAGAGAGAAGCTTTTGACTTTCCAGAATGAACACCTAAAATTATATGAACAGCACTGCAGTATGAGCTCAAAGATATGTGAGCTGCAGTCTTGTATTGAAATACTGAAAGCAGAAAATTCTTCATTGTCGACAAGTCTGAGCAGTGCTCATGTAGATTCTGTGCAAGTGTCATGGTCATCCAGCCAAGATGACATGCTGCCTAAATTAGATGAAACTAAGGTCACGGATTCTTCCTCAGACCTTTCTGTAAATCCCTGTTTGTTAGAAGTAAGTGAGGTGGCTGATTCTCATAACAGTGGTTCATGCAAATGGACAGAGGAAATGAATCAGACAGACGGTTCTGTAGAAGTAATTTCAGAGGATGCAACAGAAGTTTTGGTTGAAAAGTGTCATAATGATCACAATTTGGACTCTGTTAGAGAGCTCAGGAGTATTATTCCAAGAAAATCTAACTTGGAAAATAGAATTGAAGAACTTCAGATGCTCTGTCAGACATATGAGAAGGCCATCAAGGTGCTTGAAGATCAGTTTCATGTTCAAGAGAGTATGAAAAATGAGGAAATACAAGAGCTGAAAGAAGTTATACTTTCTGAAAGGAAAGAAATAGATCATCTCAAACAGCAAAATCTATCTGAAAAGGAAGAATGGCAGCAGAAGCTGAATAATGTGACTATGGAGATGGAGTTCAAACTGGCAGCGGAAAGAAAACAAACTGAGAATCTCTCTTTGGAACTGGAAGCAGCAAGACTCCAATTACAGGTCCTTGATTTAAGTTCTCATTCACTGCTGTGCACAGATATTGAAAATGTAAGTAATTGCTGTCATGCAAATGAGTTTTATGTAAATCCTTTGATTTGTGGTCACCCAAATAGAATTTTTGCAGTAAAATCTATTTAAAATTGTGCCCCACAGAAGCAATACTATTTTTTTGAGAAAGAAAAAAATAACCCATACTTGAGCAGTAATCTTTGTCCCTTTACTAATACTAATAATAGTTCACTTTTGTCGTGTAGACAGCTATTTTCCCAAAATACAGAAGGATGTGGTATCTTTGCACATAGTCTTTCAGCACATTTATCTGAAATTTCTCCCTCAATACCTTTAAAACCTTTTGGCCAAAGAAGTGTGTATAAATAAGTGTCAATCCTTTGTGTAGGAAAGGAGACTGTAACGTAGGGAGGGATGATATCTATTTCTTTTGCATAAGAGCTGTAACTTTACTAGTTTAAGAAAGGTTTTAAAACTTGCTTTGTTTTTTCTTATATGTATTCTTCCTCCTAATTTTTTTTAATTGATTGATTTTTATTCCTTGCAGAACACAGAACAAGAAAACAATAGTCCTTATAAATTGAGAGTGCCTGTAGAAAACTCAGCTCTGAAAAACAATGATCTTAAAATAATTCCCATTGAGAAAATGGCTGCAGGAGATGCCTCTGTATGTGAAAATGAAACTGGGACTGTTGAAGCAAGATTAATGGAAGATTACACTGAGAAAATTTCTAGAGAACATGAGTCAGGAAAAATAACCAGCCCCTCAGACCATGCCAATGCAATATCATTTTCCAATAGTAGGGTTTTGAGTGCTGGGTATTTCTGTGAAAATCAAATAACCACTGAAATGCTTCAGGAAGAGGCAAAACAACAGACTACTGAAAATTTGAAGCTTATCTATGAGATAGAAAAAAATCCAAACCACATTGATTTAAAAATAAAAGTTGAGCAATCAAGCTCAGAGATGAACTTCCAGGAGGCACAAATAATTTCAAATAGCTCAGCTTTTACAGAACTGGAGGAAGCTACGGTAGCTGTTAAGGAAGAAAACTGTGGCATAAAGGAAAAACAAAGATCAGTTTCTGTCAATAAGCAGGAATTATCTCTTCAAGTAGTCTTGTTAGAAAAAGAACCTGAGAACCTAAAGTCTGAGCTGGAGATATGTGAAGTTAGATCCCCTAATGCAGCAGACACAGTTGATGTAGAAATGACCAAGAGAGCTGGTCAGGAGCAATTTCTTGCAGCTGAAAATGAATGGGGGAGTCCAAAATCTGAGCAAGTTAATATTGAGAACCATGCCTTGTTCACAGAGCATGACATTGAACTGCTTCAGGCAAAGTGTCAGCAATTAGAAAGGGAGAGAGAAGTTAATCTGAAAACTATTTCTAGCTTTCAAAAGCACCTTGTTTCAGTCACAGCTGAAAGAAACTATATTGGCCAAGAACTGAATATTTTGTCTGAAAGCAAAAAAGAGCTGGATCAGAAGTATCAAAAGCTACGAGAGAAATTAAAAGAATTAGAGTTAACTGAAATGGATTCTACTGGATTCATTAAAAGGTTAGAGGATAAGGTTAGGACACAAACAAATCTGCTTGAGGCTGCAAAATCTGATGCAAATCAATTATCCAATGAAAAAGATTATCTTCTTCAGAGGCTGCAAAGTTTAGAAAATGATGCTGCATCTTTCACCTTAGAAAAAGAAAAATTCCAGAAAGAAGCAGCAGATTCAAAGAAAGAAAAAGAGTTGATTGCAAGAGAGTTGGGAATGATGCAGCATAAATTAGGCGAATCAGAAATGGAAAATTCAAAGCTTTCTAAATCTTTGGAAGGCTTGTTAATGGAAAAAGGAGAACTTGCTGCAAGACTCAGCGCAGCACAGGAAGAAGCAGACCAATTGCGATGTGGAATTGAGAAGCTGAAAGTAAAAATTGAGTCTGATGAGAAGAAAAAACGTCACATTGCTGTAAAGCTGAGAGACAATGAACGGAAAGCTGACTCTCTTCAGGATAAAATAGAGAGGCTTGAAAGGGAATTGGAGATGTCAGAGAAAAATCTAGAAGATACAATTATTGAGTTGGAGACTGCCAAAGCAGAGGCAGAAACATTAGCAACAGAGATGGAAGATATGACTGAAAAGCTGAAATGTTCTAACTTACAAATTGATGTCCTCACCTCACAGAAAGAATCTTTGGCTAAAGATTTGAAAGAAATGCAAGAAAGATTCCTTGAACTAGAGTCTTCAAATTTGACTTCAGCAAAACAGTTGGAAGAAAAGGAGGAAGAAAAGATACAAATCAAAGATGAGTTTGAAAATACTGTGGCGTTGTTGAGATCTGAGCTCAAAGATGTGACCGAGAAATTAGAGTTCTCATGCAAGGAGGAAGCAGATGCTAGAGCAAAAGAACAAGGCTTGATTAATCAGGTGGCTTGTCTTGAGCAAGATAAAATAATGCTGTTCCAGGAATGTCAGGAAATAAAAAAGGTAAACATCAAACTGGATCAAGCGAGGGAAGTACTTGTTCAAGAGCTGATGGATTGTAAACAAAAACTTGATGAAAAGGTGCAGGAAAATGGTGCTCTTGAAAAGCAGGTGAAAGAAACAGAAGCACTATCTTTACAGCTGACTCACATGCAGCATGAACTTGAATGCTGGCACCAGGAAAAAGAGAGGCTGCAGGAACTGATTGCTGAGTTGAATCTGAAGGAGCAACATTTTTCTGATGGTGAAATCTCTCTGGATATCCTGAATGTTCTAAAAATGTCTTATAAGGACCTTGAGAAAGAACTGGAATCAACACTTTGTGAAAAGAACACCCTGTGTAAAAAGGTAATATGATTTCCATTAGGGTAGAGTTCCCTTTGTAGGAGCAAGGATAAAGTGTCCTCTGGGTTTACCACTTCCTTAATAAATTAAATCCTAAAATAATTTTAACCTCAGACTTTTGCAGGAAACATCCTATTTTTAAAATTACATTTTCCATGCAATCATAAATTTTCATTGAAGTTACAGAGCTGGAAAGCAGGGCATTGTTTTGCATAGGATGAATGAGAAGGTAGCTTGAAAGTAGGCATACAAGTTTAAGCAATCAAATAATGCAGGATAGTTTCCTCTTTCCTGTGGAAGAAAAGGAGGAAGAACAAATTAGTAGTGGGTGACTGAGTTTTCATGTCAAGAATAAATACTTTGGAAGCTCCAAAGAAAGTGAAACGACAATAGTACACTTGCCATGTGAAAACATCATTACCCTGTTGTGACTCTTGCTTAAAACTTGACCAACTATGAGAATAAAATAATCCATCTTAGAGACATCTTGTTACATATAAGGACATTCTTTGGAGGTCATGGCACATGTATTAAAAATAATTCTGGAAAATTTTATTTCAGGTAAATGAACTGACTAAAAGTCAAACTGAGCTGCAAGTCAAGCTAAATAATACTGAGCAGAAGATTGCCAAATTACGGGAAGAAAGAAATAGGCTTGCTGAAGAAATGCAATGTGTTCAAGAGCATTCAGAAAAGAACAGAGTAAGTTACTCCATCTGCAGTATTTCTGTGCAGAGGGCCAGATGCTCAAGTACAGTAGGTGGATGCGGTCTGGTCAAGGGAGTCTGTGGTAATGTACAGTATTAGAGGTTATTGCTTCCAAATTTCAAAAAATCCAATGTTCTCTTCTGAGATAAAATGATTACTTAATAGTTTTGTTCCCTCTTCCTTCCATCCAAACTATGTTTTCTTGGCATAAATGCCTCTGCTGGTTAGCCAGACTTTTTTCAGTGTTGAGCAATTCTCTACTTCAGGCTTTCAATCATCAGACTGAGGAGGTCGGATAAGAAATAAAACATTTTCTGAAACTACTTTCAGTGTTTCAGTAGTGCTGAAGTAATTCAGGACAAAGTCAATGAAGAAACAGTTTTGGAGCCTTTTATTTGTTTGCATTTAATTCTAAGAGGCTATTTTATCATCTAGACAACTTTAGGTCTTATTTGTGAACAATATTATGTCTTCAAACCAGTTTATGTGGTCGTCTGACCTACTAACTTTATTTACAAAATTCTATAACCAGCAGCTTGTTTCTGTTGTGGCATTGAGGATCTTGAGTGGGAAAAGAACAGGGATTTCTCCAACTTTCAGAAAACATAAATGAAAATACAGGCCAGCTGTCCAAAAACTAGTAATAAAAGTGGATGAAAATGAAAATGCTTAGAATTTTTTGTTGTCTTAGAGGGTGAGGAAAGTGACCCTTAAACCTCTCAAGTCACTCTCAGAGGGAAAGACATTTGGAAGAGGTTAAGCTTTGATTTTGGCTGTGCTGCTTAATTTAACACTGTTGGCAAACTTGCACTTGTTTTCTTTTAGGAAAACCTTCCTTTGCTTCTTGTCCTACCTTTTGTGTTCAGATGTTCTTTTCTTTGATTACAGTGCGTTTAGCCACTGTTAAATATCGTTTTCTTACCCAATTGTTTTTGAAAATTCAAAGATGCTTCAGATTTAAACAGTTTAATGGGTCAACTCTTTCTCCATTGAGATAATTCCAAATACCAAAGAATGTACTATTACTATTTACAGATTCAGCTGCATCTAACAACTTCAGAAAAAAATGAACTAGCCAGGAGTTTGGAGACGGTCAAGAATCAACTACAAGAAAAAGAACGTGAAATTAAAAGAGAAACATCAGTATACAAAGACAGATTACTTCAAGCAGAGAAAGAGCATCAGGATGCTCTGACAGAAGCAAACCGAAAGGTAAATCAGAAAATAGTGCTGTGAGTTTTTAATTCAGTTCTATGTATTTTATAGAATTTTGCTGATCCTATTGCAAAAGAATTTATTTTTGCTAACAATATTTCCAAAATCTACATATACTTACCTTGGAAATCAGTAAGTGTTACATTAACTTTTTTCCATATAGTGAGCACTTCAAAGTGAATTTATCTCACAACTCAGTAAGGATTTAATCTATATAAAAATTCACTGGGACTATAACCTTAAAAAATGGAAAGCAACAGTATGGTTAATCCAGAAAATGGTTGTTTTGGTAGGAATAGAGAAGAAAATTTAATCACGATATAAGGACAAATTTGTTGGAAACGTATTTGTCAGATGTGCTATATGCAGAGAGCCATCAACTATTCTGCTGAAATGTCTGTGAACATTTACTTGAGGCCGGTAGAACACAGGAAAATAACTTACTGTAATTGGTTTTTAATAGTTATCATTCTTATTAATATAAAGTAGATGTAAGAGCAAGTTATACTAAAAGATAAGGATTTTCTTTTAACAGACTTCTTAGAGGCAAGATTCTAGTATTCAAAATATATACTTGAGACAAATTGCCCTTTCAATTTTTTAACTCCTCAAAACATAACTATTAAATTTGCTGTGGAATTCCTGGGGATTTGTGATATGCTGTTAGGTACATCTTTAAAATACAACTCAGTGTCCTCTTTGGTATCAGTGTAATTAGGCACATTTTCTTTCTCTAGAATGAAGTAGAAATTGAGGCCTGTCATGAGAAGATTAGTTCACTGGAGCACTTTATCAGCTCACAAAAATTGGAAATTGAGCATTTGAAATCAAGTAAAGAACAGCTAAATAATTCCCTTAAAGAAGCTAATCAAGTCTTAGGAGAACTCCTAAAAACTAAGGTAAGAAAAACCCTTAAGTATGACCAATTACATGAGATTCCAGACACTGTGTAGTAAAATAAACATAGGATTGGGAACCAGACCTTTGGCTTGACTTTGTTTCACTAAAGAGAACATAGAGCCTGGAGAAAAACATTGTTACTATTGATGTATATTAGAAAAATTCTGTTCTGTGTGCCGTGACTGAGATCACCTAGAATTGGTTTCTGTCACCCTAAACACAGCAGTCTATTGACTACAGTGAACATTGCAGCTGAGCTAAAATGTGGTTAGAATTCACTCAAAGAGACTTTGCATTGCCTCAATTTTCTGTTTGTGAATTACTTTGATGGTAAAATGTACCATGATCTATCCCTAAGCATTAATCTTGATAGATTGCTCTTGATTCAGCTTTTTCAGTTCCATTTTATATAGAATTCTCATTACAGCAATTGACTAGTGTAACTCTCTGATAGAATTGTTCTCAGGGATGCTGGAATATGAGCTCCACATACTGCGAGCTACTGATAACTGGGAACAGTTCTTCATGTTCTTGGTTTGCTTTTTAGTAGCACAGGTAAAGCTTCACTGTCCATATACTGAACTTCTGTACCAATAATCCTATCCCTGCCTTATTCTTGTTTTCTGGGTGATTTTGATCTTTTTTTGGTGCTGCTTCAGTCTGTGATTGATTTCTGGCTCCAACCCTGTTCTCCCACTTCAGGAATTCTGTGTCTCTCTAAATGTAGAGAAGAAACAGTCAATTCAATTTATATGCAAGTAAACACTGAATTACAGCAACCCATCTTGCTATTGTAACAGTTCTTTATTCTTAGGGCACTCCACTGTGGTGTTAGTTTAGTTAATAAGAGCAGTCCAAGGATGAAGTCCTGTGGGATGTGTGCTGGAAAACAGTACCCATGGTAGTGTCAGTGGAGCAGAGAAGGCTCCTAGCTGTGCTCACTCTGTGATATTTGCAGGCAGGTTGGTACCAGACCAATGGGGGGATAAAAAGTTCAGATTGGACATTGTGAAGAATTTCTTTGCTATAGGAAACAGTGTAAAGCATTGGAAGGGGCAGCCCAGGAAAGTGGTGGAGTCACCACCCCTGGAATGGTTTGAGGAACAACTCAGGGTGGCTCTTAGTGCTACGGATTAGTTGATGTGGTGGTGTTTGGTCAAAGGTTGGACTCAAAGATCTTGGAGATCTTTTCCAACTTCAGTGATTCTATTCCTCCATTTGATATTAAAATGTTTAAAAGGAGGAATTACGTTTCTGGTGAAATAACTAAATTTCTTATTTTTTAGGCTGATAATAGTAACATTATAATTCAGCTGAAGAAGGAAAATGAATATGCCCACAGTAAAGTGCAGATGTGGATGAAATCCTGTAAGCAGCTGGAACAGGAAAAGGAAATGTTGCAGAAACAACTAGCTGAACATGATGAGCTGCTAAAGAAGGAAAATCTGACTATGGCAAAGCATAATAAAAAAGGTAACTGAATCTAGATTTTCTTAATGCTTTCTTAGTGGTTCATTAATCTGCAAAACTTTCTTGTTCCCTAAAATGCCCACTTGCATATGCAGCTCTAGTATAGAGCATGATTCTTAACTAGGATAAAAAATTTCAAGTGCAAATGTCAAACATTTTCAAAATCTAGCTAGTCTTTTTTCTCTTAAAGTTATTTCTTTTCTCAGAAACACTAGGTTCTGAATAAATACATTAAATGTTACATTTTTGGTGTTAAAGAAAGGGGATGTTTTTCTTATTAAGTAAGTTTTGTGTGCAAGTTCTTTTGCCATTTTCCAGCAAGCTTTTCCCTCTGATTCTTATGCTTTGTTCTTAATATTTTAGGTCACTAAATGAGATGTACTGTATTGTAAATGATACTTAAAGCAAGTTAAGGGTGCATACGGAGTGTTCAGAAATTACACAATGAGAGGGAAAATGTTTCCCCATGCACTGGTCAAGAATTCTTTTCAAAATTTGCATATTTGTACTTTATTTATCAGGGACATTATTATGTCTATCACATTACTGAATTTGTTTCACGGTCATTTTTTTATTGTTGCGCTGTTACAGAAAATGTGTGATTAAAAGATGAGTGACCATTGCATTATAAATTCTTAGATATGCATCTTTTATTATGTCAGTTATATAAATAGTCATGTTTTTCTTTGAAAGATGCTGATGATAATGCCATTACAGAAGAAATTAAGTTAAAATTGGAAGAGTTGCAGGAATCTACAGAAATGAAGACCAGAGAAGCAAATGAGAACTTGGAGAAATACTGCACTCTAATTGTTAAATATCATAAACTAGAGGAAGCAAATGAGATGCTAAAAACACAAGTCAGTTTGTTGAGTACTCAGCTGAAACAGAGAGCGAGTGATGCTGTCAGCACTCCTTTGCTGAATCCAGAGAAGTCATCCACAGAGAAGAGCAAACACTCTGTCAAAGACAGAAGGTCAGGTGAAGATACCACTAAGCTTTCGAGTAAAAGGCAGAGATGTGAAGACAGCAGGAAAGAAAATGGAGAACCAAGATCTCCTGCTCCAGAGACTTCATTGAAAAAGAAAAGGAAATGTGGTATCTCTCAAAATTTGCAGGGTCGGGACAATACTGACTGTGACCTGGATGGGCTTCCAGAAATAGTGCAAAAAGGTATTTATGTCTAGTAAAGGCAAACGTTCTCTGAGCACAGCAGGTGTGCTTATCTCTTCTGTTTTGTTGAATGGCTTTCACTCTGTGTAGGTGACTATGCAAACATTTTTGGTGACAGTGACGGAAGGTGAAAGGAGTCAATGAGAGATGTGGCAGTTGGTGCCGAGTTAGCTTTTGTGGAGCACTGGTGTTAGACCAGCAGAACACATTTCTGTTGAATTAATAACTCCCATTCTGCTAAAAGTTAAATGGTCGTGGCAGTCTCCTGTGCTACCATCACCTCACTCACAGGTGTAGTGTGCAGGGAGGCAACTGGAGACCAGCAACTGGAGGAGTGGTGTTTGGAGGGAAGCCCAGGTGTGTTCCCCAAGTGTTTGCTTATTTGTGTGCTTTTCTTTCTTTCAATACCAGTAATTAAAAGTGTGTTAATTTGCAAACAGTTGAATATACTAAAATTCCCCAAGTTGAAACTGATGTGCCCACAGCAATAAGATGTTAACATCTTCATGAGAGTTCACTTTCTATCTGCTATGGATGCCATGAAATTAGGTAGCCTGGTATTCCATATAAGGGTTCACTGCAGCAGAGGGTAACTGAGAAGGCTGCACAAATCAGGGCTTGAAAAATACTAAGTTCAACTACCTATTAAGTTGCCCTTTATAATTAATGTAATTGCCATCATTAAAGGACGAACCATAGGGATACTGAATAGCCTCAACTTTGGTGGTCATTCCCAGAAGTCAGAATTTCTAAGGCTAAACATTACTTGCCTTTCTTACTAGCATTACTATATCTGCTAAAAATAGCCCTGTTCTGAGGACACATGTACCACTTCATGTTTGACTTTTAGGCTAGATAGAGAGCTAATAAACAATCTATAACTGAATAGTTCTACATAGAGAAAAGTATTAAAAATCAAGAGCATCATGTAATGGTATCATGAATTAACCAGTACTGGTTTTCAGTTTGAAATTACTCTCCACATAATAATGTACCTGTAAAGAAAAAGACCAAACACGTGTTTGATTTTTTTTTTCCTATAATTCAATGGTTGTTCTGTGATAATCAAGTATTGCATTTGGATTTTGGAATATGCAAGATCTATTCAGCAATCTCTTTGTTCCATTTTCTCCAGTGGAACAGTATGATTTATTTCAATCAGCTATTTTACTGCTATTGTGAAAAAAGAAATCCATTTGGGGAAGTGTGATTGCTTTAGCTGGTTTTTATAGAATCTGTTTATTTTTCAGGGTTTGCTGACATCCCCAGTGTCAAGGTCAGCCCTTACATTTTACGTAGAACAACACTGCACCTCAGATCCAGTCCCCATCTGGCTTCCTCAAGTGAGAAAAGGCCTTTGCCTACACAGGACTCACAGAAGTGCAGACCAGACCCTCGTGGTGAGCGCTGCTGCTCGACACCTGGTGGCAGCAAACCACAAAAGGTAACTTGGAAAAATTTTTATCTGGGTATGAAAGTCATGGGGAAGACTTAATGCATTCACTAAATGTATTCATCTTGCCAAGTAAATTTGAGGACATATCATTCTTTATGTTCCTCAACAATACAGTGGAGAGAAGATCATAAATACTGAATGACTGAAATATGAGAGAGGTCTTGACCATAGTAGCAATCTGCAAATTGTTCATGTGCTGATATTTGTGAGCTCATAGGAACAACCAGTGAGAAATGTACATTCAATACAGGTATACTTTCAATTTCTTATAATGGATATTAAAGAGCAGATATTCCTTGTTCTGTGGCTTCTTGGGTTGCAGAGAAAGTAACCACCAAAAAGACTAACTTCTGGGAGTTTGAACTTGTAGTTTTCTGCAAACAGCTTTTCTTGGAATTTATAGAATAACTACAGATATTTGAGAGGCTACTAAACATGTAAATAGGGAACACCTGGATGATAAAGAATGGGTTGTGTTGAAAGAGACAGTAAAGATCGGCTAATACCAACCTCCCTGCCACAGACAGGGCCACCTTTCACTAGACCAGCTTGCTCATGCTTACCAGACTTTGATGTTATCAAAACAAGTAAGTACTACACAGTTATGTTTTGAAAGTGGATTGTTATTACGAAAAGATTAGTAACTGAAGTATACATTAACTTTGTTTTTTCAGTAACAGACTCCTTACTGAATGTTTCACAGTACATCAGAGCAATGTGTTCTTTCTAAGATTATGAAAATGCTTTGCAGATTATAGAAAATCGCTCCAACTTTAGGACAGAAATAAACCTTTTGCTGTCCAAAACCTCCTCCAAAGTTTGTAACCATATTACCTCAAGTTGAGCAGTAACAGAATAGTTTTTGGTAGCTCTTCATATTAGGGCTACACAGAAATATGTCAGTAGATAAAAATCCTTCCAGTTTGCCAGGTTACACAAAAGTATTTTTTTGATAGTCTTTTGTGGTCAAAATTCTTTTGACCAGAAGCTTGCACATAGCTTTTGGGTTTTTTAATTTTTTTTTTAAGTTATTTTGTTTTAGAATATAAAGTATGTGTTAGCAAGCTACTAAAAGTAAGTAAAGGCAAATGCCACATAGTTTAGTGGATGTATAGCTTTTGAGGCCAGAAAGCACCATTGGGAAAACAAATCAGATCAGACCCATAATTTTTTGGAGCTACAGCAATAGGAAATCAGTGTTCTGCAGTGAGAGTGAGTCCACTGGATTTGTGTATGTTGTTTCAAGGGATAATTACCCCACTTGACAAGAGTTGCTGCTTCTTGCAGACATTGCCTGGAGGTCTGTGTTTTATTACTGTTTCGTTAGGTGATGCCAATAAATTTTATTTATAGTCCTGTATGTCTGTTTCCCTATAACTTTAGAAACAAATGGTGTTGCTTGTAAAGAATTTGAGCAGTGCAAAAAAGAAAGGAAGCCTCGGTCACAGAAAACCGCGTAGTAACCACCTGCCAACATGGTGTAAGCTTGTGTAGACTCTTGCTGACCACAGTCAGGGTTATATATAGCAAATAACAATTAATCAGTAATAATATTTTCTAATTTAACTGGAGAAGGGATTTCCCAGACATTCCTCCTCTTTGTCTAAACTTGTATTGTCTAGGTCCAAGGACAGGCTACTCCTCACCTTCAACTAGATTGCAGTAATTAAGATTTCAGTGTTGGTTTTGTTCCCCCCGAGTGTAAATATGCAAAAGTCATCAGTTCTAGGAATTTGTGCCCTTCTCTCTTGGACACTGCTGTGTGTTGGTTTTATTTCAAGATGATATACATCTGGGAATTTCTGGAGGAATTGCTTATATTGTTTCATCATTTGTTGAAACCATTAAAATGTATTGTTTCATGCTGTATATTAATACAGTAAATGAATGGTGTGTCTTGTTTTAAAAGTGAAGTAAACCTTGTTTCCTTCTCTTTGGCAGGTACTTGTAGCTACTTTATTTAAAATACCCAGTTTCAAACCGTTGCAAATTTCTCAAGGTGTTTAAAAAGTGCCTGTCATGTTCATATGCAAATTTATTCACTTTTCTATGTGAATTTAATGCAGAATTTAAATTGAGTGCTTCGACTGCACATCGGTCAAAATGTGAAAGCAGTGGTTTCTGCCCAGATGTCAGCAAAAGAAGTGACACCTATGCTTTATGTTTGCACAATATGCACAGAAAAAATTAAATACAGCTCTTGTTACATATTACCAGGTACTTCAGTACACAGCTTAAGAGTACTGTCTGTTCCTTGTGTAGCTCTTTTTCTGCTTCTGGAAAATAGCTTGCCAGCGTGTAGCAGATATTTCATCTCATACCACAACAAAGCAAGAGTTATCAAGCCTCACTGTGTTGTGTATTCAGAGTGATAAGTGCCTTAAAAATATGTTTTTCTGCTTTCAATATGTCTATGTCTTTTGCAAATTCCCAATATTTAGTCTTTTGTAGCAAGTTGTTTGACCCAAGGCAGAAAGCTAATATGGTTTTCCATTACCAGTAAACAAGAATGTTTTTGTTTGTGTTACAGGAAAATGATGAGCAGCAGTCCCAAGCTTTTCCACCGATGGATTCTACATCAAGGTCACCACTTTGCCTGCGTAAACAATCCCCAAAACCTCTCTCTGATAATGTCAGGGAGAGTTGTACGATACACAAAGCAAAAAATTCCCTAAATGAACAAGGATTATCTGAGCAAGATGCACAAAAAGAAAATTGTAAGGTGCAGTAAATCTGACTTAGTCAATACTGAGAATAACTGGTGGTCAAAACTAGTTTGTAACATAAATATCTGAACTGTATGGAGGGCACTATTTTCTCTTCTCCATTGAATAAGGATATATAGGTTCTGCAGAGCTTTTGTGAATATTTACTAATACAAATAGTTACTCAAACTTGTGAAATAATAGTGAACAGATATAATTGATTTTTTTATAGAATCACAGAATCAATTAGGTTGGAGAAGACCTTTGAAGTCACTGAATCCAACCTATGACCGAACATCACTTTGTTAACCAGACCATGGCACTGAGTGCCACATTCAGTCTTCTCTTAAACACCTCCAGGAATGGTGATTCCACCACTTCCCTGGGCAGCCCATTCCAATGCCCTGTCACTCTTTCTGTGAAGAACTTCTCTCTAATGTCCAGCTTAAACCTCCCCTGGTGCAGCTTGAGTCTGTGTCCTCTTGTTCTACTGCTGTTTAGCTCAGAGAAGAGACCAACCCCCACCTGGCTACAACCTCCTTTTAGATGCAATTGTAGAATTATGATTGTAGCATTTTTTGTAAATACTTCTTTATAAATCTGTTAAAAAATTAAACCATAAAAAAAGTGGCTGCGTGTTGCCATGTTAATTATTGCCATTTTTATTGTGTACCAATCGTTGATTTACAAATGGAAGATAAACTCACTTAAGTATCTAAAAATACTAGTTTCCAGGAAAAAGGTGGCAAACACTATTGGATGATTCAAAATGAAGCAGTGATTTATTTTCTAGGTGCAAGACAAAAATATAGAATCAGCTAGAAAGGGCATCCAGTGCACAGGTCTAGTGTCCTGTGTGTTGGTATCCCTTCTTCCTGATGGAATAATACTGTGCAAATAGGGGTGAGACATGATTCAAACAAAGCCAAAGACGACTATATTGTTTCCCTGAAGCTAAGCATCTGACAATGTACTTCCCTAGCTGAAGGTCTTATGTTGATCTTCACATCTGCCAAATGGCCCTTGGCCAGCTAGGAATCCTCAGCAAGATGGGGGTGAGCACTTTGTACCAGGCCAGAAAGGACCCTGTACAACAAATTTGTTCTTGTTCTACCAGCAATGGTCACCTGCTGCTCCTCTGCAGGTCACCCTTCATGATGTAATGAGAGTGGATGTGTTGGGAAATGGTCAGGTGTCAAGAAATATCTGTATGGAATTCTTTAGGTTACCTCTTTTTCATTCCAATAGCATTTAAGATTCTGGTATCAATACAAGAGAAGTAACTCCATCCAGTTCATGATAGTGCACTTGAATTTAGGATGATCATTACAGAAATGCTCACCCCAGCTTGTGGATCTCAAAGGTCTAACTGGGCTTGCTTAGCAGCACAGACCAATTTAACACTATAGAAAAGGGTGACATCAACCACATCAGTCATTATCCAACTAAACAGAAATTACTTTCTGATAATTCATATTATCCTTGCCTGGCCAGATATGAGGGAAAGCACATTCCTGTACATGAGCAGTAGTGCCCTAAAGCTCCAAGATGCCTATCAGAGAGGCATTTTCACATTGTTATTGTCACTGTGTCAGAAAGAGTTGTTTCTTCTTTCAAGAAAAGTGTGTAATAATGTTTTCTACTCCTTGAAAAAGATTTCTTAAGAGACAATACTTTTGCTTCAAGTTGAACTTTCAAAGTATAATGATGCCTTCTACTTCAAGCTTAGTTTTACCCTCAGAGTGGTTTTCTCTTTTTACATATATGTATCTCTGATATTCTGCCTTTCTTAAAGTATTGGCTGTTAGACTGCAGTCAGTTTAGGAGAACAGGTGATCTACTCATCAGTCTAACCAAGAAATCTTTAAAGAAATTCAACATTTGTATCAAATGTGTGTAACAAAGTCAGGCAAATTAAAATATTTTTCATTGTTCAAAAGATCAAAATCTTGCCACACAAGCTATCCTTCAGTAACTAGATATACCCGTGCTTGGCATCACAGCAGTAGATCTTGAGGCTTTTTCTTAAACATCTTGTTTGTTAACTCGTGTCAGGTAATTAAAACAATCCTTGTGGCACTATGTCTAGACTTCTTCCAAAGACACTGAAAGGGGCCCACCTTAAAGGATGCATCTTGTTGCCTCATCTTGTGTCAGGATACTGACAAAGCTCATAAAGCTGAATTATTTCAGACCAAATTTTGTATCTGAAATTATTTGGGGATCATCTGTGGAATTACAGCAATTTAAAAAAAAAATTAGGTGTCTTGAGGTAGAAGTATGGGTATGAAGAGGCTTTGGTAGCCGATAATAGAAAAAACCCAAACAAAACTGGTGTGTTTTATTTATCCAAATCATTGTTTTTCTATTTTAATCTGATGCCTTGAAAAGTGTCCCACTTGGAGAAGAGTGTGGAAAAAACATCTATCTTTAGAAAGCTGTCTAATCTTAACCAGAAAAATTTGAACAACAGTGTTATAATGAAAGAAATTACTTATCATCAGTAAAAGAAAGCATTGAGACTTTAGTTGTTACATATTTTCCTACTTGGCTGCATTTGTATTTTATAAGCCTTTAGATTTCATTAAGTGTGAAATGTTTGCATTTTGAAAGATTATGATGTCTGGGTTTTTTTAGCATCTAGTATGTATTGGAGTACTGGGTAGTCTTAGCTTTTTGATGTAGGCTAAGATTTTGAAGAGGTCTTAGATTAATGCCTAAATCTATTGAAAGTGGGACTTAATATTCTACATTCCCTTGCAAACTGATGAGACTTCAGGTCACAATCCACATAGGGAAGCTCTACCAAGAACATTATTTCCAACCTATCTGTATATTAAGCATGCAGAGCAAAAAAAAATCAGAGTGCCTCATCAGAATTCCTAGTAGGATTGCATAGGATGTGTTTTGTCATCTCTCTGTAATGAATGAAAGGACACTTGTTTGTGGCTTTCTGTTCTGACTGTGAAAGTCCCTGTAAAAATGTCTTTGGTGCTCTGCTATTGTTCTTAGCATGCTAACCTGGCTGTTGCCATAGTGATACTGTGTTACATCACAGGAAGATGCATTAGCTGGATCTCTTCTTCACTTTCCTGTTTACCCAAGGTTTACATTGTACTTGGTGTAAAATCTAGTTTGCTGTCCCAAGTGGTTTTGCATGCTTCCTGAAATGCTCAGAGCTGTACGTTAAAAGCATGTTGCAGGAATGCTGGCATCCTTCTGCCCTGCTCCCCCACAGCTGCTGGAAGGGTCTGGGTGGTTTGTGATGTTCAGTTCTTTCTTCAGACTTTGAACTATTCTTCTCATTTTTACCTATTAATGAAAGAAAAACATAAAAGGAGATTTGTTTGTCAGCTGCCCTTCCTGGATTCTTAATAACAAGAGCCAATGTTTGAACTGATCTCTCAGGTGTCAGGATTTAAAATGTTCCCAGAATTTAAAATGTTTAAAATGTCAGATTCTGCCCTGACTTGTGGAGCCCCCTTGGCTGCAGAGGTGATCACGAGTTCTCTGTGCTGCCCTGAATTTCCACCCTTGGGGACAGTGCTGCCATTCCTACATTTGTTGGCTCACTGGGACACTTTGAAGCGTCTACTCATCCAGTGACGATGGCCAGTGGGAGGGAGAGATGGAGCTGAAAGAAGAATCACACACTTACTATCCAGCTAATTTTGTTGGTTGGTGTGCCCTAAAGTTGATGCAAATTAATAGACTTTTAAGCAGAAAGAAAAATACCAGGGGGAACAGTGATGAATCCAAATATGCCTGGATTCAGAAGTGTGTATTGGACAACCAAGCAAATAGTGCCCTAAAACCTTGAAGGTGATGTCAGAGAAAAGTGCAATACACACCTAATGGGGAACTTCTCCGTACAACACATGACAAACAAGTTCCCTTCACACAGGGTAACATTGCTGAACAATGTAAATACTGTAGGAAAAAAAACCCCAGTGCCACTCCATGGCCTAGGTGCCAGAGAATGCTCCAGATTTGTCCCAGAACTAGTTTCAGGTGCCTTGTTCTTGCTGTTTGAGATTTCAGCTGTCTAACCCTCAAAATTATTCCACCTACCTCTGCTTTGGCTATCTTATCCTAAATAGCCATAAATTACAAAAGGCTGCCAGTAATTTTCTGCAAAAAACAGCAATTGAAAGCAGCTGTTTGAACTTAATGGTGTTGACAACGGGATGCAAGGTGGTGCATGCAAGATGACTGTGGTGAGAGCAGACTGCAGTAGCAGTATTCAAAGGCAATGTTGTGGATTTGCTTGATATGTGGACTAGTCTGTCTATAGTTCCAGGGACAGGAGATAGAAGATGATCTCTGTTTAAAAAAAAAAAATTTATTTATATATGTNTATGCATGTTCTCTGACATACTTATATACACACCCAAGCACTTATTTCAGTGTAGAGTTCAGAAACTCTATGGAACATAGGAAAACAGGATGTAGCTATAAAACAGCTAATTCTGTTTGGCTTTTTGCATGGTTTTATTCCTGGAAGCTTTTTTAACAGCAGACAAATCATGATCTCTATTGACAATACAGCTGTTGAAATACTTCAGTTAAAGGTCTGATGGATGCATAGAAAAATCAGCAGCTCTTTGTATTTTGCTTTTCTGCTACTGTGCTTCACAAATTAAACAGATGGAAGCTTAGTGAGAATCTGCTCTGTGCTGGATACAGAGGTTCCTTTATTTCAGGGCTCCTTTATGTAGGTGGCCTGCTGAGTACCACATAAAATACAGTGTAAATACATTTGATCTTGTGAAGGAAGATTGACTTTTTCATGAAGACTGTGTATCCACATCTGACTACTGATTTTTTCTTCTAGAGGCAAAATGGGAAGTTGGAAGTTATTAATTGTGGTTGGGGAGTGCTTAAATTCTTTTTTTTCAGTAAAGAGAAACGGGAAGTGTTCTGTATTCTTTTGACCTCAAGTTGAATACTGTTTTCAGCACTGTTGTTGATATTTAAACTTATGTGTGGTTTTAGGCACTGCCTGACACTGACAGATTTAAGATTTTAGTTCTTCTGAGGGGAGCATAGTTTGGATTAACTTAATTTTGGACTAACGTAATTACCTTAGGTTCCAATCATGGAGGCTAAAAGTAGTAATGGAGAAGACTGATATTTCATCCTATGGGATTTTTCTTTCTCTTTGATTTCTTGCAAGCAATTACAGAGGAAATTTGGGGATTCCCAGATCTCCTAATTGCTTAACTGCTTGTTTAACTTGGTTAGCTGCTCTTTTACTTCTCTTTTTTTATCTAAGTGTTTGGTATCTGGCTCCTGATATTGTCTTCAGGTCAGCAAATCTACTGCTGAGACAGGCAGTTACACATGAAAGTATTGGTTTATATCAAAGGATCTAAATAAGAATCTCCCACCAAGTGCACATCCCCTTACACTGCTTTAGGTATGAATGGGAAGGGTACCAAATGACTGGTTTGTTCAGGTGTCTCCATCCCCATTGCTGACTTCTTTGACAAAGCAGCACTTTTGTGTTGAAAGCATCATTTTAATGTGCTTAAAATGACATGTTAAAAAATGGAAGATGAGTGAACCAGCTGCAGGAAGACAATATAGCCTTGAATGCTCTGCCACACCTTCCAAATGTAGCTGAGTTTATGGGTTGAGTTCCCATAGTGTTTGGCTACAGCTTACAAGTAAAAGATGGGGACACCAGTCTTGTCTTTGCTCTGAAGCTGATGCTTTGCAAAAACACAGAGTCAACCTAAGCTGTTGTAGAACTGGTGCTGGAATCACCATATTCCATACTCAGATAACTGGGAAAGGGTTGTACCCTGCTCTGGTAAGCTTTCACCAAGGAGACCAAGTGTTAATTCTTCCCCACTTGTTTCTCATCCAAAATCTCTTCATCAGCAGAGGAAAGTGGAGGATTTTACAGTCATTTTAAAGGCAATTCTCTTGGGCCCAGCCACCACAGTTGCTATTTCTGCATTGCTGTCTAGGGTACATAGAAAAAAAAATGTTGATGGGAATGTAAGTGATTGCTGGCTTGCTGTAGCAGGCAGGAGGATTCCACAAATTCACATCATCCCTGTGGTACACTGGAGACACTTCTATAAATTCAGTAATGCAGCTATGATTATTCTTCCCCTCGCCTCCCAATTAACCAGTACTGCACATATTGTTCCCTGTCAAATATCTTATTTTGTCAGATGCCAGAGAGCAGTGTTGTTCTCTTTTCAAATTGCTGGTTTGATTTCTGGCAGTACTTGATTGCTTTAAAATGTACTTTCTGCATCCATTTTCCTCAATACTTAATTAACTGGAGAAAACTACTGAAATGAGGTTTCAGTTAAGTAGGTGTTTCACTTCTGTCCCCACTACCTCATTCATTTATTTCCTCTAGCTCACTCAAGTCCCAGAGACTTTGTCTTCCATTTGCAAGGGATTTTGCAGTCTAGATTATCTATCTTTTAGCTAAATTCTCCTGCAAAATCCCACTCTGGAAGATGCAGTTCCCGTCTACATTAAATACCAGGAAAGGCTAGAAACAGGCACCTCTTTCCCAGGTCACAGCTGTTGCAGCATGAGCAGCGCTTGAGGATCATCTGTGGTGTTTCTGTGCCTTTACCAGGGATGTGTTAGGCACCTACAGTGCAGGTAACTGCTATAAAGCCCTTGGCTCTCACTTTTATCCCCCTCCTTTTGGTGGAGCATGTTCTATGGGAAGTGCCTGCCTACAGTAAGCTCCCATGGAACACACAGCATTAAGTGGCAGCAAATTAACCTTTTCTGTGTGAGAATAATGTGGAAGATTGTCACATCATAGCTTGGGACTGCATGTAGCCCAAGGTTATGCCTACCGCGTGCTCAGGTTCCTCATAGGTAAGACAACAGCTTGAACATCCAGAATTCATTGGAGCAAAACAGGTGTTTTTTCATATTTTGTTATGACCCCATGTGTTTCTCTATTTCAGCCTTATAAAGAGCCAAGACCATTGGAATTAAAAAACATCAGTGATCCAATATAATTGTACTGGGAGAAGGCAAAATGGTGATGAAATACACAGTCAGCAGTCTGGATTGCAGGTAGTTAGTAAGCAAGCAAAGAGTTCACCTATCTTGGAAAGGACAAGAGTAAGATTCTGAATGGCAGATGATTGCAGAATGGATTGACAGCACCTGACCAGTGTGGTTTGACTTGCTCAAGACAGAGAAAATTATTAATATCACTGTCAGAATGAATCAAGGAGAAAATGGATTACAGTTTAATCAGTTAGGATTCCTATAGCACCCTCACTGAACTTTGCTTTATTAAGAGATGATAATCATGATGGCCTCTTTGTTCTGTGGAGGAAGACCTATGGGTATTCGTGGCATGGAATGGAGCGTGGAAGCTGTCGTACAGAAAGGGGAAAAAAAAATGGGCAGACTCTGAGGAGCTTACTGTGAAAATTTTAAAACTCTGGTGCAATTTGAAGGTCATAACAACAACCAACAATCTTGAAGACTTTACCAGAAAATTAGTTGTTCTGTTGAAACATGTTAAAGATAATGGACACTCTCCATGAGCTGGAAACACAAAATGTCCAGTGCTTCAAAACAAGTCACTTTTGTTGCTCGGAATATAAACGTTCAGATAATATGGCGCAAACTCCTTGTGATGAGATTGTGATTGGAAATCCAGTGGATTTCTCCATGCACATACTTTGTCAAAACTGGCTGATGAGATTTGAAGTCTTCAGCATTTTTTTCTTTTGAGATGTTTATGCCCTTAATGTCTTATGATAGATATTCAGAAATATCCTAGAAAGTGAAAAGAGCAACTTTAAAACCTCTACCAGGACTCTAAAGAAATTCTCACAGAAGTTTCTGAACCAATATAAAAGTTATTCAAACCTATCTGCAAGGCTGCTCTTTGTAAATATTATAAGGTAATATTCTATCTTCTGTTTTGCTCTCTTGACTGCTAAAGTGAACCTTCAACAATAGGGAAAAATCCAGTATAGCAACCAAGGCTATGGAAGGCTGGGAAGTGTGAGAGTTTGTGGCCAGGCCTGCACAGTGCTGAGCCAGCAAATTGGATCCTGTATTTAACTAGGCGAGTGAAGTGTGTTTTACCTATGAGGGTTTCCCTCTAGACCTCATTTTAAAGCTTGGTGACCTATAACTAAATCATGGTCTGGGTAAGGCTTGGTTTCAGTGGCCGAAGTAACCAGTGCAGGTGTGAAGAATCTACCATACACGTGTCCTCTGGTAGTGAGCTGGATCGTGTTTATGAGGTACTTGTCCAGTTTTCCAGTTGTCTTCATGTTTGGAAGCTCTGGTTTACATAGGCAACTTGAGGTGTTTGCTCCTGCAGGCACACCACGGAATGTGCACTTGAAGTGGGATGAGCTCTGCTGTATAAACAGCCAGAGCAGGCAGTGAAATTAGTATATCCAGTTGAAACTTCAGGAGAAATTTAAGAAATTGAAATTAAACTATTCATGCTGGAATTTCTAAAATTTTGCCAAGATAGAATATTCCTACTTTAAGTCACACGGGTAAGAGAACTTGTTTCACAGGACATTTCCCCTTCTGCCTGTGATGGGGCCACTGGGTCAGGACTGGTTTGGAAGAAAGTTTCCACATACCAGATCACTGACATTTTCTGTTGTGAGAAGAATAAACTTGGGTCCTGTGCTCATCTCAGAGCAGTCATTTTCATTTTTACTGGTTTACTTTTAAAACTTTCCCATGTGCAGTATCTAATTGTGGTCCATTACAAAATGCTGTATTTAAATGGTAACAGTGCACAGGGCTGAAAGGGACTGTTGGTAAGTTGCTTATTCACTTTGATGATTAAGCCGCTAATTATTGCATTAGCATCCCAAACCGCAGTCGTTTGTGATGTGTCTCCTTAGGCAATCCCATGAGGCACCATAGGCTAAGTAGAAAGGGTATGGCAAGGAGAGAAGGGAAGGCCAAGAACACGTAGGAGATAATGCCAGGGATTAAGCAGAGGTTGCTTTCTCCCGTGTCTGCTTCAGTGTGACTCAAGATAGTGCTGAGGTGTGGTACATCAAAAAGAGGGGGTTTTTTTCCCTTAGAAATGTGAAAATAGACCTTTCCACTAATGGCTGTGAAAGGTCCTGTGACACTTTCTGCCAGGTCTTATCACTGAGGCCATTTTTGCACAGTAATCAAAGAAAAGGATTTTATTTGGTAGAATAAAGTGGCTTTTCAGTTTCCACACCACTGCAGTGTTCAGGTACCTGTGCTGTTCTAGGTTCCTGTCCTGAAATGTTTGGTAACACTGCAGGGTGCCATTTATCAGGTGTCTTCCATCTTTCCCTCACCTGAAATAAAACTTTTGGTGTCATTACACTGTATTTTTTTGAAAATGAACACTTTATGAGCCTCCTAAAAGCAAAGGCATAAAGCAAGTGTAAGATATTACTTCGTCTCTTCAGAAGCTTTTGGTTTTATGTGATAAAATTCCCAGAAATAAGTTACTTGGAACAGTTTACTCATTGGAAGACTGATGGGCACTGGATCCCTCACCCCTGCAGGTGCTGCGTTAGTGTCCCATCAATTTCCTGCAATGATGCACTTACAGACCCATTTCAGTGCCTATTTCAAGCCCAGGAGATATGTTTCCACTTTCCTGGATTTATAAGAGCTACCCTTTTACTAGTACCTCTTAGCAAGGACCAGCATTTTTTTCTTTTTAAGGAAATATTTTTTATGGGAGTGACAGCTTCTTGAAATGTATTTGAGTATGGATGAGGTTCTGCAGCAGGTATGTCATCCTTGCACTTCTAAAGGTATAAAACTCTCTGACGGTGGATTCAAACAAGTGGCTAGATAATAAAACTCAATTTTTACAAGCTTTCTTGAGTGGAGACCATTTCATTACTACAGCAAATGGGAGAACCAGTTTCCTCTGCAAAAATTTGTTGGAAAAATCTTCAGTTTCCTAATTTGTGTGGTAGAAAAAAAAAAAATTGTCATGCTTAATCATAAAAGAATATTTGACTATCCAGAGCTGGCCAGATGAAAAGAGCCCTTAGCTGAAGACTTCTAAGCAGACCACTGAGTGCAGTCTGCAGAGGCAGTGAAACAGCAGAAATAAATTTTGCTGGAAGGACTGGTGCATGCTTTCTCCTGGGCACGCTGTTTGAGATTGCATGTTCTAAAGCAAAAAAAATTATCTATCTCTGTTTCCTAATTGAATTAGGCAACTAATTGCATTCTTCTTTCCCTCAGTCCCCATGTAACATGCCATTGAGTATGTGACCATTTCTCTGAAAAAGCAATGGTGCTTTCTCTTTCTCAAAGATGGAGAAGAGGCTGCAGGTTCTAGAGCAGTGAATTCCCTAGTAAGTGGTGAGGAATGCTTGGACATGGTGTGTAGACAAACATGGACAGTGTGTCAGGCAACACATTTAGGTGGGTTTAAGCACCCTCGTGATGTTTAACAGGCAGCAGACCAATGTGGAGATTGTTTCAGGGATCTCAGACACTGCTGGAGCAAATGCCAGCACAAACTTGGAGAGGAGAGTGTTGGCTTTGTATAGCAAGTCCACAGAAGAGCAGAGCCCAGAAAAGGAAGGACCCAAGTAACAATTTGGCAGGCATCCAGTGTGGGTAAAAAAAAAAGACATCGCAAACACCTTGATATATGTTTCCATCTTCTTGCCTTGTCTGTCTGGTCAAGAAAGCAGTGACAGGAAATAAAAAGAGTTTGGTTTGAAGACAACAAAAGAGAAAAATATATTATTGTAGGAGAAAAGTCCACTCGCTGTGAAATTCATTTCCATCCACTGGCCTATTCACTTTTAAAAGATGCAAAGTGATTCAGCTTCCATTACTTTTCTTGTGGGAACTGTGCCTGGTCTAATAAATGTCACTGCTCACAAGCTTCTCGTGGTGTATGTTCTGCTTACACTTCTTATTTAACCTTTCCAAAGAACACTTCTTTCTCCTGTGTGTGCTGTGTTCTTCTCCCTCTTCAGAGGTAGTTTGGTTCTTTTTTCCTTTAATTGATGCATGACTTAACATGCAAATATGTGATTAACAATAATCTTGAAATCAGTTCGTGGCCAATTTTATTCCTCTTTTCTGCGTTTCTTTAAAATTTTTAGTCAGTATTTTTGAAGGGGAAGACACTAGGCTTAAGCTCAACTCAGGTGCAGAACAATGTGTTCCTAGATGTCAAACTTGTTGCAGTGGGACATAGCAGAAATCTGCTACTGCTTACAAATTCTTCCTTCTGGAAGCAATCATCTACCTTCAGTTTCCTATTAAAGGTTTCTCAGCTCTATCTCTAAGGCAACAGTTGACCTTACAAATATGCTCGGCATCCTCTAGTCAGATGTAAAATACATATCCTCTCAAATCGAGGTGCAGCTGTTGATTTTTTTTTCCCCACAAAACCAACTTAAATTTCACTAATTTCAACTCAGATCATTCCCTAAACACTTTCTCCACCTACTGCCTGTCAGTCCAGCAACTAAACAGTTACCAAAACACCACCTCTCCCCTAACTGTAGCACTTTGAAAGACAAAATAGCATTCTGCATTCTAATTATTTTATAATTCCTTTGATTGTTGTTTATTCAATGTGCAAATCCTGTGTGCAACTCCCACATGCCTAGTGTTGAAGGAAGTATAACTCTAAACAAATTCGCAGAAACAAATAAGCCAAGGTAGCTTGTTTAAAAGCCACACTCTGGCAGTTTCTCAGCAATGTTCCCACCTGAGTTTGCTGCAGCAGTATGAGCTTTAGAATGCAATCTCCAAGCCTTTGACCATGAAACCTTTGGATCATCAGACCCAATGAAATGTCATTTTGTGCAGAGGCCTTTAAAGTAATATCTAGAGGGGAACTCAAGCATCAAATCCCTCTCAAGTCCAGAATTAGCAGGCTCAGTCCCTATGGGACATGGGAGAAGCACGGGATGAAAAATCCCCAAGCCCTGTGCACTGGGCAGGGCCCCTCCAATTAGCAGCTGGCAGGCAGTGCAAGAAAGGCTGTGAATGAACTTCTGCACCCTCTGGGGAGCCCACAGTTCTGCAGCAGGCCTTTGGGAATGTGTTTTTATCTCTTTTTTTTCCCGTTAATTCACAGTCTGTAAAGAAGAAGGAATTTATATTATCAGTTATTGGGAAGCAGAAAAACCTAGTGCCTTTTAAATCAGTGCTGCAGCCTCAATTTGCAGTGCTCGTGTTCCCCATTTTGCTCCTACAGTCTAACCTCGAGGAATTAGTTCAAAAGCCCAGTTGAGCCACCTGCTCATGAGGTGTTGGATTTGGGTCTTCTCAGCCTTTGGAGTCTGCCTTCCCCATTTCATGTGGAAGTGCTTAAACTAAACCAGGATAACAGCAAAGACAATGGTAATGCCACTAATGCCACTTTCTCTGAGAATGACTTTTAAAAGGAAAACAGTGTCTCCAAATTTTTCAAAGGGCAGTTACAAGCTGTGCTCTCAGGAGAGGCCTCTAAACCCTGGATTAACTCAGGCAAACATGTTTTTGCTCATCCTAGATAAGGTGGCAGACTTGAGACAGGAGAGACAGGACTGTGGCTGTGTATTTGTGCCTGGCATTTCTTATTGTTTCTCTACAGGCCTCTTCCCTCTCTGCATGGGAGATGTCCAGACAAGCATTTTGAGGTGTATAGTTCTCAGCAGGCACCACCTGGGGAGCCTTAATGTTGGACTTAAAGTTGTACACTGTGGTGACCAAACTCCTAAATTCAAGCTATTCAATCCCGAAGTCTTACTGGATCTCGTCACAGCCTCCAAGCCTATTTTGCTAGTCTACTCCAGGAAATAGCAGTCACAGCAAAAAAGTGCAGCAGCAAATGTTCTTTGTGAACAGGTTTTATGTTATTAAAGCCATTCTGCATGCTAACTACATTATCTGTCTTTTAGAAACATTATTGGAGCAATACACAAAAAAATGTACAGAAAAATCCCTCTTTACCAGCCCTCTATGGAAAACATCCTTACTGCTGCTTTGGTAGGAGGAATTTCTCCTTGCTTTTTATTAAAATTGTGTGGTAGTCAGTCTGCCATAAATTGTTGCTCAGCATTGATGTACAACATTTCTACTGGAGGTGACAGAATACTTAATATTAGATTTTTTTGCTCACCTCATCAAGGTTATGCCTCTTACTTTTAATGTGCATTTGAAATACATCTTCTAATGCCCTTAAAAAAATAGAAAAAGGAACATCAGTGCAAAATTCTCAACTGTTCAAGGTCCATATACTTTCAAAATGAAAAATAACTACTCAGCCTGTTTTTCAGATCCCTTAAAATACATCCTAACCTTCCACTTTTGCTCTACCCTCTCCCCGTCCACCTGTAAGTGGATTTAAAAACTAAAATCCTAAACATTTTAAGGTTGTTGGATATTCTCATTCCAAGTGCATGCTGTTTGGCAGCAACTAGGTTAGGGAAAGGCTTTCATGTACATAATTCTAATTTCTCCTTCCACTTTTAATAAAAATATAGGAGTATTGGTGCTCCCCATCACAACGTAGTAGTCCCCCCCTGTGTTTTGGTGGGGCCTTAGTCTCTCTTGCTACTGCCAAGTTCTGTCCCACCTCACTGACTGAGTGACACTTCTGGGGCTACGGGGGTGCTGGGCAATACTGCAAGCAGCCTCCTGGATCCATTTATAGATCTTGTTCATTTGTCCAATATATGGTGCTACTCAAAGAGGGCTTTGCAGCTGCCTCTAGCCAGCACTTTTTAGACTCTGAAGGTCATTTGCATGATCTCTTTGTTTTGGGTCTCGTTTTCAGTAACTTCTTAGGGAAACACTGAAGGTTGGACTTTCATGCTCTTAGTTTGCTTAATAGCTGTACTAGGGAAAGGAAGATGTCTTCAGAAAGTTCTTTCCATAACTTTAGAGCCAGGATCAACTATAAGCAAAGGATGTGCGAATTGGTAAAAATAAAGACCTATCAGTCTAGGGAAATTAGGTCTCCAGGTTCTGCAATCACAATTAAATCTAACCCAATGGTTACATTTTCAGCAATGTCTGCAATGAGCTGGAGGGCTCAGCAGAGCCGGTTTGGTTTTGCACTGTACATTAGAATTGAAAGGGCATTCATAATTTTATCTGTAGAATACTGGCCTAAATAAATGGAAACTTTAAAATGTGTCTATAATATTAATCCTGCAGGGTAGCTAAAGCCACTAGTTGTGTCTCTTTCCTAGTCAAACATAAAAACGATTTAGAAATTCATCTTGAGCTTAAAAATGAAAGGATATTATTTATTGTTCACTTTTCTTCCACAGAGCAAGTAAGTTCTATTATTAGAGATGATCTGAGAACACAATGGATGAATTTTCACATACTTTTAATAAACTTCATTTTGGAGGGAGGAGTACACAGCATCCAAGCCACCTCCCTCTAAAGCCAGCAGAGTAGTCTTCTCACCCTACAGGCCAGAGCAGGGACACAAACACACAAATCCTTAACTTTTTTTATTGTATGTATGGGCTGGCCCCATACTTCATGACCTTTTCAGTGTAAATGAATCAGTGTCTTTCAAATATGCTAATGTTCCTCCCAGTGTATCCATTAAATTCTCTTCTAATTTGGACCTTATGTTTGTCTGAAAACTAAAATACCTAGAAGAAAGGAGGGGAACTCGTACTTTTGCTCAGAAAACAAACTAACTACTTGCGTCAATGGCCACTTATTTTTCCTTTAAAAGGGGCTTAAAGATTTTAACTCAAATCCTCTAAATTGAAAAAGAAATACCTTGGTGTCAGGCTGGGCTGGATTGATTTTGAGGGGTCAGCACCTCTCTAGCATCAAAGCACTTAAAATCTTAAACATTGAGGTAATTCTCTATCAAAGGAGGAATTTCTTCCAGTTAAGATGCAGGTAAGAAATTGCTTAGGGAAGGGGCACTGGTTTTGTCACTTTTAGCAGGGCTATGAACAGCTCTGTGGTTTATCACAGCTCTCTAAATATTAGAAACGTGTTGATTTACTATTAGAATGTGCAGAACATGAGCCCAGAAAAAGTTGCTGCATTTAGTCACCAGCAGCATGATGTATTTGGCTCTAACTTTTATGTATGGATCATTAACTTGAGACTGCACATAACCTAAAGAAAGCAATCATTGCATTTATTTATTTTGCTTTGATAGGAGGGAGGAAGAACTCTAAACACATAATCTTGCTCTGATGAACTTTGCTAGGGAAGACTCCATGGGTTGCTAGCTCAAGTTTGGCTGGGAACTGGAATGAGACAGTTGTAACAATAATATCCATCACCATCCTGTATAAAGGAATGAGTTGGAGAACAGGGTTAGCGAAGATGATATTTCCACGTTTCCACTAGAAGTCGGACTAAAATACAAGGCTGGCTGAGAGTATTTTCTATTCAGTTACTCAGTTTAGATCATGACTCCCATACAGTGCAGTCACAAAAGTATTTATCCAATTAAACTGAATCAGAGTTGCACTTTGCTGTCATTAAAATCACCAATTCTTTACTCTGATTTATCAACATTTTGTTTCTCAAAGGAATAAATATTAAAGGCAAAGCACTTACTCATTTTGGTAACAACTTCTAATCAAAATATCATTTGTAAGATCCTGGAGAAAACAAAGGTACTCTTCTTCCCTATACAAACACAGAAACTGTCAGCATCTTTCTTTAACATACATGGAATACAAATAAGGCTTAAAATACCAACTAAAGAGGCAGTAGTTTTAGAGTAATTGAAAAAAAGTGCTTAATCTATTCACTAGTCTGCATTTTTTACTAATTAGGCTTATAAGTTTTAAAATGACTAATTTTGACTATTCTCTAGATCAACTCCCAAAATTTTCTAATCCATTAATTTCATTAATCTAAAAGGTCAATGCCTTTTGTGAATAATCAGTTAAAAAACAAAGTGTAGGTACCAGAAGATAATTTTAATATTGTTTGTTTATTAATTAGTATTAACATATTTAGCTTGCCTACAGTAAGAGGGGTATCATGATCCAGGAAAACTCTTACAACTTTCTGATCCCACATTTCCCAAGCAAGTAGTTGAATCCTTTATTCCCAATAGAATCCCTCTACTCACTGCATAATGACATTGGTAATAGGCTCTTGTGTCATATTTTCAATTTTTCACTAGATTTCTACTTTAATATTTTGATATGAAACTTAGAAATAGTTAAAAGGGACAAACAAACATTTAACTTACACTTCTTCAAGTTGTAATCCTGAAGAAAGTGGCATTTCAGAATCATGACTCCATAATCCATGGTTCTGCCACAAAAATGAAAAGGAGAAAAAAGTAAATAATTTGTTTAATTATCTTTGTATTATCATTATTTATTTCCATTCAGAGTACCAGGAGAAATAATCTGATTCCATAGCATATCAAAGCCACAAATATATCACATTCCAGCTCATGAGAAATAAACATCTTGGTTGTCAATCACTCATGTAAATAATGAACAAGTACTACTATTGGGTAGGTTCATGTTAGCAGAAATGGAATTCAGCTTGTACAACCTGAAAGAAATTATGCAAATATAAAGAAAAACAGAATTTCTGTCAAAATTGATAATCTTTACAGATTCCATACAAATTCAACAGCATTTTTCTTAGAAAGAAATGCAAAATACATTTGTGTTTTTGAAAGAGGACTTAGAAAATCAGATCAGGTCATCAATTGAGAGTAGGAGCTTCTCCTGCCAATATTGATAAATGAAGGTTTTGGTGGTTGGAACAAGGACTAAAATAGTACAATCCAGCAGAAGGCTATCACAAGTCATTGCCTATGGTTCCTTGGCTGAGCTGTGTAGAAATTCAGCATGGCTTCTGTGAAGGGGCATGCGGGCCAAGGAACTACACAAAAATTCTCTATCATCCATGGCTTTGGCTATTGTTAAGCAGCCCCTAATTTTAAGTGCACTAAAATTTCCTAAATTAATCCAGCATCCATCTTGAAAATCCAGATGAGTAATGGAGTGTAACTTCCAGACAAAATCTTGCATGGCTTTCTACAGCAGTGACTGCAGACTGAGTGAATAGCACTTTGTCTGGACATTTCTGGGCTCCAAGATATTATTTGGATGGAATGAAAGGCTGTAAACCAACCAAAAAGCAAGAGTTCAGTCAAGTAGGAAAGAGCTCTGCTTTCAGAAGAGCAGATTTTTGTTGGGATATACTGTTTTCCATATCACATAGTGTCTTGTTTGTGTTTCTCGGAGAGACCAGTTACTTTAGCTGTTCCTGTTGTATTCACAGAGGGCCTGTTGACCCTATCTAGCCCTGCATGCTGGATTTCTCAATTACAACCTTAGTCGCTTCTCATAAGATAGTTGAATATTTCAGTTTTGCTCTTAACAAAGATTCTCCAAAGCCACTGAATGCATTATCCTTTTCATTTCCACGTAACCAGGACAATTTTTGTGTATGAGCAGTGTTTTCTGCTCTTTTTTCTTTGTAACTCATTGAGTACACTAACCTCAACTGGCTGCTGAGAAAAGTCAGCAGAATGTGGTCTCATATGTGCATCCTCTAAAAATCTGAAAGATTAAAAGCACAGTGAGAAACAGTTATCATTCAAATGATGTGTTTGAAAACAAAGTTGTGTAACTTCTAGCGGTGATGTCAGTACCTGTGCAAGCCTTCTCTCTTTTTATAGTTGATGCCTGCTGATTTAATTGATGGTCTACCCACAGTGGAGCTCCTTTTTCTGGAAGGAGGATTATAATACCTATATTTTATAAGAAAAGCTTGATGTGATGTCTTCAAGATCCGAGGGGTAAAACTCTGCTTCTTTTCTGTAAAGTAAATTGCATGTTTGTCAAGGAGGTCCCCAGAGTAGGTTTTATGACCAGAATTTTGAAATGCCTTCTTCCCGTTGTGACTGCTCAAAGGCATGTGAGGCTGCAGGAGGGGTGAGGCAGATGATCTGTGGGCACTAGGACTGTGAACTGGCATCTGAGACAAAGCACACACAGCAGTATTTGGGATAGTCTTTCTTGCAGCAGGAGCCAGCATCAGAGTCCTTGAAGTGAACTTCTGACGTGATACAGAGAGGGCCTGCTCTCTCTTCGTCCTGGGATAGTTGCTCTGACCGGACAATGAGTGACCATTTTCCAGCAGTGTCCCGTCTGTCTGTAAGTTAAAGAACAAAACTGAGAGCAAAACTGCACAAGAATTCCCTGGAGACACTATTTCCAAAGTAGCTCACATAGGAGGAATTGTAAGAAACTCTTTTCAAACTGGCTCAATTGGTTTTAAGAGGTGTAACTGACTTGATCGGTTATGGGAACCACAGTTAGTGGTTAGTTAGCAAAGCCATCCTGCCACTGTGTTTGAGCTAATTAACCAGTCCTTTACCTAGTTCCTTCTCTTTACTAAGCTGAGGTTTCTAATAACAAGTAGTCTTGGGGAATTACAGAAATCCCATTTGCCTTGCCAGGGCTGACAGAGGGAGAACAGGAGGCTTTTTTCTTCCTCGCACATTGTGCATTATCACCTATGGAATTGATGACTCAATGGTAGCCTCACAGTCCTCCTTCAATGGTATCTTCTGTTCTCTCTCTTTGTGTGCCTTTTCAGATGTGAGCATAGCATCATCTCATGAGTTTGAAGTCAAACAGAGCCATTGCTTTCCTCACAAATACCATAGGCGAAATTGTGATCTATTGGTTTGCTATTCATGTCACAGAGAGAAAGATTTTACAAAACAAAATAATGCACATTTGAACTGGATGATGTTTGTAAACAATATCATTGGAAATCTAGTGGTAAACCCACTATGATTCTCAAATTGTAGAAAGCCTTTTGATCTAAATATAGTCTGCTGAGGAATTTTTGCCTGAGAGAGACACTGGACTATGGTAGGATGAAATGTTTTGCAAGAATTTGTTGAGGTGAGGTCCACTGGCAGAATCTGGTGAAGAACAAGTCTACTCACATTAATATGCGGTTGTCCAGTTTCTGGTATCTGGCAGAATATATAGGAATAGGATTAATTACTTTAGGGTCTTGGTTTTACCATAAGTAATGTTCTAAAATTCAGCGAATACTGTAAAACAGTGAAAAATGTGGAAATACACAGAAAAATATTGGAATTTCATTCTCTTGAAAACACTGTTCTCTTGGACGCATTTTAGTCACATAACATGGGTACCTGTCACTGTAGGCCATGTAGGGACAGAAACGGTTCAGTGGGAGGACAGATGCCAGGTGGCAAAACTGAGGGTCAAATATTATCTCTGCTTGACTAGACTATAAAAAGCCACACTGAACAAACCTGCACGTAACTGCTGGGCTACAAGAACTCCCCACACCACAGAGCACAGCTAACTAAGGGGAAAATGGGCTTTTTCACATGGCTCAGTGACACCTGTGTGACAGGTCTTATGCTGTCAGAACGTCACATACCTTCTGCTGGTCTGGAGAAATACTTCTGTACTTGACTGGTGAGGTAGGAAGACCACGTACAAGATCCTTCTTGTATTTCTCAAGGATTTGAATTAGTCTGTCTCTTTTCTGCTGGTCCTTGTCTGTACATGTAAATATGAAAACACAATCTGTTCCTGTTAAATCAATGATCAGGTTATAGAGTATCACTCTTCATTCTTTTTGGCCACTAAAGACTATTTTGTTGCCTCCTCTTAATACCATATAACAAACAGAGAATGCAATCATTCTACCTTTTACAGTTGGCTCTTGCTGGTTCTGTGCTCAGCACACATCTGGCTTTGAAATCAGTGTGAGCCAGGAGTCCTTTACATCACTCAGTCAGCAATGAGCAAGTGGAGGCATAAGAGTATGGTAACATTTTGTTCCCACCCTGTCCATCCCTTCCCCTATCCTAGACAGAAGCTGAGACAGGTCAAAACAGAAGAGCTGAGGCAGTAGAGTAAGGATGCAAGTCTGCATACTAAGAGTTGAATGATCAGAGTCAGGCTGCCACTGTGGTCTGTGCAGGCTGCAGTCCCAAGAAAGTTCTCATTCTGCACTGGTCAAACTCAGGCTGAGGAGTAGGATGACCCTTTTGTTAGTACTGGTAACACACAATTTAGAATAAATTCATGCTAAGGACTAAAACTACAGTATCTTTTAATGGAAACTGAGTAACAGGAAAGAGCAATATGCACCAGGTGATAAGAGGAAAGGTATTCACTACCAGGGATGAATTCCTGTCTCAAAAGAAGGGTATTCCGGAGAATTATTTCATCTGGCAAAACACCAGCAATATGCATTAATGATAAGACGAATATTCATCACCAGAAAAAGATATTCGAGAGGATTATCATCTAACAAGATTCCAGTGATAGGGCTATTCCGAGAAACTCTTTGTCAGAAGCAGCCACAAGAAAGAACATGCATTAATATGTGAAAAACGACAAGCTCAGTGAGGGGAAGCAGGAAGACCTCCCTGCTATCCCACAAAGTCTGAAAATAGTATAAAAAAGACCCTGTGAGGACAGTATTTTGTGAACTACAAGGGTACAGAGTGGTCCAAACCCGGTTCACCCAGCACCAATCGCCCAGCTCGGCGCCGTTTTGCTTGTGGCTTTTTCCAATTTTACTTTGATTGTTTAATAAATTCTTTTAATCATTAAATTGGCTGATTCATTTATAACAGTCCCTCACACAAAAAATGAACAGAATCAGACTCAGCCCTTTGGCACTGGCACAGAAGTTATGGATGCCCAGTCCTGAAGTGTCCAAGGCCAGGCTGGGTGGGGCTCTGAGCAACCTGATCTAATGCAAGGCGTCCCTGCCAACGGCAGGTGGATTGGAACCAGATGATCTTTAAGATCTCCTTTAACCCAAACTATTCTGTGATTTCGTGACCTTCTGATTGTCCTGAAAATATGCAAATGAGAGTAGAAATAAGAACAATTATTCTTATAATCATTATTGCTATATAGCATATAATAGAATTTAATACGTAACATATTATATATTAAGTATTATAAAATAATAAAAAGAAAATACAGGGGTAGGAAGCAGATATGAGTTACCCAAGACTATAGAAGCCCTCAGGGGCATATTTATGTATAATGCAAAGCTTCTCACAATTCACCATGCTTTGTCAGAACCTTATGTTTAACAATGCAAACAGGAATGATGCATGACCAAAATTTTCAACACTTTTTACCTGTGTTCCTTCCATGCACAGCTCTGAGACAAAGTATGTGTTGATGGGCAACAGCACATTTCTTTTTTAGAGTGATGTTTAAGAAATACCCTCTCACCCCCTCCAGTTCTAGCTGAAACTAGGGACTCACACAAAATAGCAATAAAATGGGGTTCACTGAGGTCCTGCGAGCTGCATATGACCTTTTGAGTTGAAAATGCAGCTCTGTCAGAATTTCCTCATCCCATGGAGCTCTGGCACATGGCAGCACATGCCAATACTGCCAGGCAGGCCAGCAAAGAAATGTGTTCTGCTCCCTTCCCTTTGGTTGCAGCTGCAGAGGCTACTCGAAGATGTAATTCTAGAGAGCTGGAAAGGCTTCAGGAGGGCTGGTGAAATGTGACTACTGTAACGTGATGATGCTTTGAATAATAATGACTTACTCCTGTCAAAATTCACAGCTGGTTCATGATCAGCCCAGGGTCCCCTTACATTGCTGCTGGGGCAAGAGACTAAAACTTGCCCTTACAATATGTTGCAAATTTTTTGCTCATGAGAAGCAACAGCTCCTCCTTGGAAGGGGTGTAATTGCAGGCCATCTCACTAATGTCACAGAATAACACCTGAAACCTGGAGAAGCAGAACCTTCTAAAGATCTTTTTTTTGAATGGGGATATGCACTGACCTGCATTTAGTATTGCAAATTTCTGAATTAAAAGGAAGGTTACCGGGTGTTAGTCTTACAGTACTATTTCTTTTAGAAAAGAAACAGCTGAAACATTCTTAAAAATGAAACAAACCACTCATATACTAAATGGGTGGCTCCTCCAAAGTTTGTGAGGGGTCTTAATATGGGGCACACCATCACACAGTCTAAAATGGCTTAAAGACTGCGTCCTTTTCATTGAAAAAAACAGATTTCACTGACAGTTAAAACCAATATACAGTCTCCCAAGGCATGTAATCTGGCTTTCCAGTCTTGCATAGACATGAATTCATAGCATCATCCTATTAAGAAAAACATGTTGACAATGCTAAATCCTATTTGGATGACTGGGAAGCAGGATTATACAACTCACTGGAACAAATAACAAAATGTACTTGCTCAGTCACACTCATGCAGATATTAATACCTTCCCCATTTATTTCAGTTTTCATGGGGCCCAGCCAAAGGAACCCCCCCCACTCTAATTAATTGTATTCTGCAATCATGTGAAAAATAGCAGGCAAGGCAGCTTGTGTGGTGTCTGTGCAACAGTGCCACCAGTTAGGGTACCAGGTTTCCTTCAGGACTGTGCCAATGGCTTGGGAGGCCTCAGGAAAAAGTGACATCCATGCCACGCCTCCTTTCTGTCTGGGCACAGGTGAGGCAGGAAAACTGAGCCTTTAGCAAACCTTGCCAAGGGCAAGAAAATAAAATGTTCCAGGTCAAAGAGCCAGAGGTTTTAAACAGCTTTTGTCTAGTATTTCAATGATATTTTGACTATAAATATGAGTTATAAACATGCCACATGGCAGCAAGCCTATTCAAATACATCATATTCCAATGCGTTATAGTTTTGAGGAGTTAGCAAAAGCTCCTGGGCAGAATGTCACATAGCAACTCTCCCTCCCCTTTCCTGATAGTTTCACATGCTGGGTTTTGTATGTACCACAGCCAGGTGAGGTTGACTGAGGGGTCCTGCAGCAGATCCTGCTTTGCTGACCTGTCTGCTAAGGAATTTTACTTGCCTAACTTTCCAGCCTTGCTCTCCAGTTTCTCTGTAGGAGAAAACAACCACCTGCCTGTTATGCCTTTCTCCACAAGCTTTTTAAAAACATCAATGATCAAGAACAAAAGAGAAAATAACATGAAAACTTTGCATCATGCTTGGGATTTTTTTTCTTCTTTTTCTTTTAGAAAAACAAAAATTAGCTCTCTCTTGCCTTCTGATCTCATGTCCTGGCTGAAGAGTTTAGGAACTGGCCAAACTGCTTCCCAGGGAATAGAATGCTGTAGTGTGGCCAGTGCAGGAGTTATTTAGGCAAATGTATTCAACAGCCTTTCTCTTGAGCTCATTTGCTTGCTAAATTATTGTCCTGCCTACTGTGGCAGGCATTAATTTATCAGTGCTAGAGTACAATTCCACTGGCACTTGTACCAGTATCTATACTTGTCAATGTGACAAAAGCAGAGAAAATAAAAGGGGTTTGGTTGTAATCTGGTCCCTGTAAACCACAGGAAGATCAGATACTATAGCTCCCACTCTGTTTTCATGGCAGTTCTTTTTGCTTGGCATTTGATAAATCACCTTGTCTTTCCTTTGCTGCTGTGTGGAAGTCCTGTGTACAAAATGAGTGGGCACAAACGTACCCAATACAATAGAAGCAGCTGAGCTGATAATATTGGTTGATCTGAGGGAAACAAATTAAATCTGATTGTTGTTTGTTTTGAAATCCAGTACCTTTTAGTTCTACTTATCTTACATAGGAAGAAGGGTCATTAAATGCCTCAGATTACATGCACAGCTGCCTCTAAAAGAGAAAATTATTTTTGGGTCTAAGGCAGAACATTATAGCCCAAGTATGAACATAGGATATAAAACTAGAGGAGGCTTCCTTGTTTACCAGATGTTACAAAACTCAGTGATTATAGTTAGAAATAGAAGCCACACCTTGGCTCATGCCTTCATCCTTGACTCAAGAGTGGGAGTTCTTGTTTAATTCCTACCAAGAGTTTTAAAACCGTTGGCTGATGTTTAATTCCTGATGGCTTTTGAAACAACAAGGAAGTTTCAAAGGACTGTGGGGAAAAGAGAAAAGCAAAAGTAGAAAATAAACTCCAGTAAACAAACTCTATCAGTCTTGAGCATAACAACTGAAAGGCTGTTTCAAGACTCATTTGAAGTAATGTAAGCAGCACCAGTCAAAAAGGTTAAACACAGAACCATGCTAACTAGATAAGAAAAAAAGAGATTTTGATTGTGGTTGCATGAGATAAAGGTGTTTGTTTAAAAGACTTCTGTAAGCTCTCTGGCTTTGTTCTGTATGTCTGCATGGCATTTTGACTAGGAAATTAGAACAAAATTACAGGTGTTTACAAAATGGTGAATGGGGAGATCTAAAAATGTAATTAGCAGGTGTTTCTAAAGCAAGGATCACGTTTGATATCGTAATATTAAATTATTTCTTTCATTTATGTGAAAGAAAACAAAATCATTTCTCATAAAGCTTGAATAACTACAGTTTGGGAACTCATGAATAATAAAGGGGTGGTTTACTGAAACAAAGTGATGTGCATTGCTCAGTGATGTACATTTAGGGAAGCAGCATCCTTTTCAGCATGGATAATGAAACATCTCCACTCTGAAAAGGCAGGCTCTTACCTAAAGAAGAGAGTCTTATCTGGGAATCACTGTCACTAAAACATCCATACCTTCTTCCAGACAAACAGCCCCAGGTAATTTCCCACAGCGACAGGTGAGCCAAAATTAGTGTAATACTACTGCCCATAAAGAGTGGAAACTGCAAGTGTAAGTACAGGGAGCCTTTAATTCTGCTTCCACAACAGTTGCTGCTGGAATTATAGATCCTACTTTAAAACTTTACTACTCAAGAAGCATTTACAAATTGGGAAGGACACAGAGAAGATCCGTAAGTATGATGAACTCCAGAAAATACTCTCCAAAGAATCAGATTTAAGGAGCTGAATGTATTTAATGGTGCAAAAGGATGGTTAAGAAGTAACTTTATTCCTCCTTAGGACTACCTATAGACAGAACAGAAATTAAACAATACAAAGGAGAGGTATATGTTCCTCACTGGAAGGTAAGTTAGCCTTTGGAACACTTTAATGAGGAATGGGATGTAAATAAACAAGGTTGGACATCTGAACCCTTTCCCCACAACTCTCGTAAATAGCAAGGAATGCAGAGAAGACTTAGGGAAAAACAGGCTATATAGCCACAGCAGTTTGTTCTTGGTGTGTTTGTGAAACTCAGAGATATGTGTTAGTCACCACAGATCACCTACCAACTTCTCCAAAACTTCAATTTTTCTCACTTTTTGCTGCTATTTTTAATTGACGTAATATTGGATTTTTGGCCAGTGCAATACACAGGGATACAAGGAGAGTTACTTGTGAAGTTCACATTTATAGCTGCTGTAGTCTGCACTGCTAACAGTTTGTCTGGTGGGGGAACTGCTTATTCTGCATTTCAGGGCAAAGAAGACCATTTCTTCAGCAGACACCAGTGGTGAGGCTCAAAGGCTTAGATTTGAGCCTCTTAGATCAGAGGCTCTTTTCTATATTAGCTGTCCTTACAAAAAGCCTATGTTGGCACATTAAGCTACAGGACATGGATGTTTTTTAAGCCCCAAGGTTTGGTTCAGCATGATTTCTTTTCAGCAATATTTTAATGCTGCAATGCTACCAGGTGAGTGGATAACAACAATTTTAAATGGGAGGAAAAATCTCTGAAACACTAGATAAAGCAAGGAAACATTTCTAAGTGTCACTGCGTGTTGTTCTTTACCATGTTGTTTTCTAAGCATGTGCCAAAATCTGCACCTTTTACTACTGTGAGTGCTCATGTTGACATTAACAGGAATTTCCCCAGAAAGAAGGCAAAAAGTAATCAGCTCTCCACAACAGACCACCCTTTCCGGCATTTCTGAATTGCTTGAAACCTTTGCCCATAACCCACATCTGCTCTGACTGGTTCTGCCCTACTAACACATTCATGGCTCTCAATGGAACTTACAGTACGACACAATTCCTGTGTAGACCTTAGCAAAATTAGGAGAGGACACACTCTCTTCTCTTATTTGAGCAAAGCCAAGTTTTGACATTTGTTTTATTTATGTAGGGAAAGTGGTTTATTTTTAATTTTTAAGTGAGTATAAGTAAAGAATTCCAGAATGTGGTGTACAAGAGAAATGTCAAGATGCTTTGCTCCTGTTTAAAGTGCTGACTGATAGCTACTTTCTCCTTTGGCAGCAAAAGGCAAAGTCAGTGGACAATGGCTGGGACAAGACTCCTGTTGTCTACACCCTCCAATGTAGCTCCTACTACACTCTTCCTCCCCATTCAAAAATACCCCTTTCAACAGCACAGACTCTGAAATTGATGGGAAGGATGGTTTGGTGATTAAAACATTATAGTAGGACTTGGAAAACTATCCCATAATTCCCAGCTCCAGGATGATCACAGGTATGTTAAGTAATCTCTGGTGTCTTAATTTGTTCCCTGTAAATGAGGATGATAACACTCATCTACTCTGCTCCAGCTGGTGCATCATTTTGGGCAGTTAGTCCCAGAAGATGATCTTGAAATGTGCAATGGTACTGTGTAGAAACTCAGATCCCAAATGGAGTTGCCTGCACAGTGTAGGTTTTGTAGTGTGACAAGAAGAATTTATGAACTAGACAAGTTGTTTAACCATGGATAACAGCTGAATGATGCAGTAGTCATACGTTTGATAGTCCCTTTATTGCAGCTCTGTTGTGAGGATGGTATAACCATTTATTTTTTACAGCCTACAAAACTTTTTATTAAAAACCAGCTCACTAATCCTCCATAAACCTGCAACAATAGAAAATTGATGTTTGCCTATATAAACACATTAATTTTCACTGATGGCCAAATGATTTGTTCAACTGCCCAAGATTCATGACAACTAAGATTCCTCATCTGTAGGGATAAAAATATGTTTGTATAATTGACTATATACTCTGTTCACAGAAACTGTGGAGGAAATTCTGGAATTTTGTGTGTCTTTGAACTGTCAGGAGAAACAGCTTGTTCTTTTTCACAGGTGTTATGGGCTTGAAAATCACAAAACAACTTCATTTCCAGCTGGCTAAAACCTGAATGGAAATTTTTATTTTGACTAATGTCTGTCTCATGCAGAGAATTATAAAGGGAAAAACACAGATTATAAAAAGACCAGTATGTGCCACATCTAACCACTTAAATACTCTGCTGGTACATGGAAAAATAAAAATCCTCCTAAAGAAAGCTATTATTCCTTTTTCCAATTACTAAAGCATATGTTTCTGCACACATTTGTTTATGTATTTGGGTTTCATATTCATAAAAATGAGTCACGGCATATGAAGCAATTATAAGATCAACGCTTCCCAAAAGGTGAACAAGAGACAGTCACATGGCTTCTTGTACTTACATAAAATATTACTTGTAGTTCCTTTTGGATAAATGTATATCCCCTACTCTTAAAAGTCCAGGGAATTGTGTAAAACATACAGTGGTCTGAAAAGCTCATCTTGCCATCACTGGTAGTGGACCTTGACTTGGTAATCAAATTGTAGCTCAACAGAGAGGAGAAGGAATGGCTTTGTCTTAAGACCAAGGTTGTGAATACCTGAAAGTGTGCTCAGAGAGGCAGATTTACCTTGGGTCTTTCTTCAGGAGATTCTTTAGCTTGGGTAGAGTGACCTGACCACTTCCTAGCACAGCTTCACCGTGCTGGTGTGCGTTCTGCTGGACTGATACCCAGTACTCTGCTAATGGAACCAGAGCAGATACTGCAAAACTAGGATGAAAAAAATGCATGAGAGCAGTCCTGGGTGGACACACTCATTCCTGGAGTGGAAGAATAGGAAGAGAATTAGGGTAGGGTGCTTTGGACCCCTGCACTTCCCTTTATTGATAGACCTGGTGGAGTCAAAGGGCTGAGCTTTAATAAAAGGTTTTCAGAACTGCAGGATTAACTAATGATTTGGGTGGCTCATTCCCCTCTATGAGCTGTGGGTTACCTTTACCTCCTGTTTAGGGCTGTTTTGATTAAACTTTCAGGAGTGTTTTTTCCTAGTTTTCTGCCAGCTTATCTGGGACAGCATCATATGTACATCAGCCAAGTTTTCCTGCTCCCCTTACTGCACTGATCAGCCTCAGGAGGTCTGACTCAAACTCAGGCTCTTCGAATCTGGGGCAGAACATCATTGAAACATGGAAATAATGGTTAGAAGAGGCTTCTAGAGGTGTCTTATGCTTTCAAAGTCCAAAAATGTGATTCAACTGCTTGATATTAATTGTTAATTATTAATCTCTAATAACTGAGAAATTTAAAGGACCGCCTGGATGCCACAGCTAAGTTTAAGTCTCAGCCTCAGTGCTGTATAAACAAATAAAGCACTGATTTCAAACAAAATTACACTGACTCTTCTCCTTTGTTCAGATAGAAACAATGCCTCACAGCATTTTTTTTGCCCCAGAACTTCCTATATGTCCACTGGAACATGAATTCTTCTTTTTAATCCCTGAGACACTCTTCTGAAACCTTGTCACTGGTGCCTTCAGCAGCACACCTTATCCTCTTTCCATACTCATCAGATGTTCTTTCTAGGGAGAGTGCCTTCTGCTGAGAGTAAGAAATGTAAACATCCTCCTACACAGACACTTGGAATGGCCGAGGAATTCCTGTTTTCTCAGTACTTTCATAAATCATGCTGTTCTCATGACTCTTAAAACACCTCTGTATAATTTTATCTCCATAAGAACACTTGTGATGATGAACTGTATCTCTCATATCCCTGATCTCTGCTGCATATCTAGCTAATATACCTTTCTTAAGGCATGGGACAGACACGTGCTTTTCCATTCTTTAAGGGAAGCTGAAAACCAGCCCGTGATTTTCAGCATAAGAACATTGGAGATGCAGCTTTACATCTACAACAAAGCCAGCTCTGTGTTGGAAAGAAGTGACTGCTCAGAAAGCTTTATCTTAACTGTTTCTTCCTAACTTTAGTCACAAGGCTGTGCAATTTCAGGAGCATTTCAAACATTAATTTGACCTTAAAAAGAAACATCTATTATTTCACCACTATTTCACTATTATTTCATCCAGTGATACAAATGTGGGAATGGTTCAGACTTTGCCAGAGGAGGTTCAGAGTGAACATCAAGAAGCATTTCTTTCTCAAGAGGGTGGTTAAACACTGGAACAGGCTTCCCAGAGAGATGGTTGATGCCCCAAGCTCATCAGTGTTTAAGAGGCATTTGAACAATCTCTTATTAACAGAAGTTTTAACTTCTGGTCAGCCCTGAATTGATCAGACAGTTCGGACTGGATGATCATTGTAGGTCACATCCAGGTGAACATTCCATTCCATTCCATTCCATTCCATTCCATTCCATTCCATTCCATTCCATTCCATTCCATTCCATTCCATTCTCACAAACTGATGAAAGTTGGCACTTGTTATTCTTTACAAACCATATTCAAAGGTCATTAGAAGAATTTTTATGTGAAAAAAAATCAGCCTATTCAATGGCACTCTTACCCACTGCCACATTAGTAACTTCATGAAATCTAGAAGTGCAGAAAGCCCGATGAACCCAAATTTAAAACAGTGTCCTTCTAAAGCCTAGAACTGAAAATCCAAAATATACCTGAACACTTTCAGGAGAAAGTCCTATCCAATGTACATCTCACACTTTGTACAGTTCTGAATCTGCAGTGCAACACTACAGATGCCTTGTGAAACAGTGTAGGTTTTTTAAAGAAATATTAGCAAGTTCTTTACAGTGTTTTATCTGCTCTGCACTTATTCTTAAAATGAAACTAAGTGTTGTACTCTGTATTTTCTTCTGGCTTCTCAGAACTAATCTTTGTAGCTGTTTCAGTCTTTCTCTTTAGTTTTACAGGTTTTTGTATGTCTCCATCACTACCAAGCGACCTGAATTTTCTTTTCAGCCACACTGAAATGTGTGGTATCCAACACAGATCACACATTTGGAAAAATGCAACACAGTTCACACATTTGGAAAACAAGGTTATACCTAACTGAGTGTACGGATTGAGAACAGATAAGAAAATATATGGCTTCAGAATGCGTACCTGTCAAAGTTCTAATAAATGTCAAGGTTTCAAAAGCACTCCACATTTAGTAACTAGCAAAAGTAATAGTGGGAGATGGTTGTGGGAGAAAATTGTACATGAAAGGAAAAAAATGCTGTAATCTTGTACCAAGCAGAAAATTGGTTTTGTCCTTTCATTATCCTAGTAGGCTGGCAAAACAGACTTAATTTATTTTGTTTATGCAAATTATATTTGATTATGCAAATAATAAACAGAAACCTATTTTTGTAGGCATAAAGTCATTTTATACTGCTCAAATGATTTGCACCTTAACCCCAACAACAGCAACTGTACCTCCATTGTGCTATTGCCCTACTTAACACTTCAGAACACAGAAGTTCTGATGCTCATTTTCATGGTGACTTCTAAATTTTGAGTTGTATTCTTTGAGGGGTAAAATTTCTTTTGTCCAGGTAGACATTTCTGGAGCTAACCTGTCAGAAAAAGGACTTCGCTCATATACAGTACCTTTTAGTGAAGATAAGTATTAAATGACACAGGTGATTTGCATTGCCCCAGTGGGCTACTGACAAAAGTTATATTGGATGCTCACTTTCTCTGACTGGGATTATCACGCTATGGCTCCAATGACCATCAGGCAGCTTGTACTCAGTGTGGACTTCTAAATTAACAAAAACCACACAAAACAATTTGATTCTGCTTAGCTCTGTAAGATCAGTCTCTTCCTAAGAAAGCATTTTAAGAAACACAGATAATGTTTCCCTCTGATGCATCAACTAGGATCACTTGTTATTGTGGCAAACCCAGCTGAACAAACTCTTATGTCCTCTTGATATTCTTGAGGAGGTGATATTCTACTCCTCATGCACTTTTATGTCAGGATCATCTCGCTGTCGAACTAATGTTCTCAGAAAACTTTCCAAGGCATTTCTTTCTATTATTAGAGCACTGTTTAATCACTATTAAAGTGATTAATACAAAATATTAATCTTAAAATTGTTATATAAAAGCTCTAAAAAAAAAAGGAACACACTGTTGAGCATGAGGAGTTAAAAAACAAAGTTAAGAAAGTTTTGATTGTAATGTGTTATGATCTTGAACTTGTTCTCTTGCTCTTGTCTAATGAGGATCTCATATGATACATTTTTCTGACTCTTTGTGGGCAAGGGTTATGTTTGCCTTTTTGACTTGCGTGTATCTTGCTGGAACAACGGCATCTCACCATTGCCTCCAAGCTATCTTTGCTTCTGAGTGCATTACGCCCTGCTCAGAGCAATGGCCCTCTGCAGGTTTCGGATACATGGCTCCCACCATGCATGCACTGTGGAAAAACAGGAGCATCCATTTTCCCAGCTTTTTGAATTTCATTCTAAAACAGGAGGTGTCTGTGTAGGAAGCGTGTGTGCTGCCTTGTACGTAACTATCAGAGAGAGAAGATAGAATAGAGATAAGAAGAATATGCCTCACAACCTGGTGAATGAGGGAAACCAAACGCATTCCTAAGTGAAGGCTGTTTCTCCAGGGAAAGGTATGAAGGGGTTCCTTTTCATCAATCTTCCTCCCTATCAAAAAGGGAAGGGCAGGAGAGATTGCCTTGACATTGGGTCCTGCAGACTTCAGCCAAGAGGTGGCGATAAGGTGCAGTGCAATGTTCTCTTACCAAACCCCCATTTTTTCCTCAAAACCTGTTTCAGTGGTCGTGTGCCCGATGTCCAGGGACACACGGTGCCGCTAGGGCAATGAAAAATACAGCGTGGAATGGCAAGGAATTCAAAGGGCTGGTGGCCTGAATTTGGACTGGAAAACTAAAGCAATTTACGACTCCAACAGCCTTGTTTGCAGTAGGTGTTTCAGCAAGGACCACTCTCTGCAGGTTAGCTTGTATCTGTGCAAACAGGAACCAAGTGCTGGATACAATTAAGTTAGATACTAGATTAGATACCAGATACTATTATCTTAACCCTGACATTGCATTTTTTCAGCACATACATGCCTTTTCAGAACACCTTTATCATAAAAGAAGACAAGTGTTTCCAAATCAAACAAATGGAGGCAGACCTATTTTCAAAACAAACCAATATAAAACTACTCACGTTTAACACTGGTATGCAAACTCTTTGGTGCAGATGAATCAACAGCAGCTGTATTAACAAAAAGTAGGTTCAGTCCAATGAAACACTAACATCACAAATAATCATAGCAAAATGGGTAGAGATGAAACTGAAAATCCTAAGGTGTTGAATTCCCTATGTGAATATAGTACCAGACTGCATAGTATTAGCGTTATTAATAATGCAGATCTACTGACCACCAAATCCCAATTTTTCCCTACTGATGAACACCATTTTCTTCTATTATCTTTGTCCTTGGTCAGTTCTCAAAATCTGACACAGGTTAAATGCTGTGAAATTAGTTGAATTAGACCAACTACAACTGCAATGACACTATTTGAGGATTTGACCCTTTTTCTCTATCTGCATATAAGCATAAGTGCCTCAGCAGTGCTGTTACTGGTTCAGTATCAAACCTGGATCTGATTTTTTTGGCTTTCACCTATGTCTACTTTGGTGTAGAAATTAGAGCCAGTACGGCTGCATTTATTACCCTTCATTTTAATTCACAATTTAAGAAAAGATGTATTAATTTTGTATTGGCATTTACTGCTACCCAGAAAGTTTATATTTCATGGATGAGTATGCAGCTGCTATCAGAGAGGGGAAACTGCCAATTGATGCTCCAAGATGTGATTCAAGATGTCCTGAGGCTGAAGGTCATCAGTTTCTCATCATCTTCCTAGCAAAAGGAGCTATTTCATTATGCAACTACAGACAGTCTTGCAGACCACATTTTCTGTTATGTGGTGATGTGGTTTTAGTTGTAAAAGATTAAATGGAGTAAGCTTTGAGGAATCAAGCATTCCTCAACCTTCATTAAGTCCTGTGTCCACACAGGAGATGTTAAGAATGGTAATGGAGCTCCATGTCAGATTGCATACCCCTGGATATAATTGAGGTATATGAGGAAATCGTATTTTTGACTGTGGAGGGAAAAGTAATCTCCTAGAAGCTCAATATTGCAGTTGCATTTGAAGGACACTGACTTCATTTCCATCTTTTACTTTTGTGATTACTGCCAAATGTCAAAGCAAATTGTAGTTTGTACAAGTACTCCAAAGTTTTGAACATGTGTGGCTGGCCAAAGAGGTTGTAGTTTAAAAAGCAGAAGCATTTCAAAAATATTGGAGAATATCTGGAAGGATACTGGAGAAGGCATTTATACCTTGACCAGATTTTTCAGAGGCACAAAATTCTACCATGTCTTGTAAAGATTTACAGAACCTGTGGCAAATCAGCATTTCACAGCATCAGGTATGTACAGAAGAGAACTTTGATATCCTTGTAATATTGCAGTTTTGATATGTACGCAGAAGTTAGCTCTATAAGGAAAACCTGTGTGAATGATGAAGCACTATTATAAGTAAAATAAGTTTCAAGATTCAAGGTTTCAAATCTGACTTTTGAGAACTGTAAGTTCAGATCATGAAACACCTAAGAATTAGAAATTTTAGCCACTGGAAGTTTTGATTAGCACCTACTGTGAGAAGCTCTTTCCAGATTGACTGAATTCTGCTGCAGAGGAGCATTTGAAAAAAAACTGAAACCTGCTTGGGAGCAAAGCACTTGCCTCCTTTTATATTAAGAATATTTTTTGTGTTGTTTCTTCTGAACTGTAAGAATGTAATCGACAAAAAGACTGCAAAACACTTGTTACTTTCCTTTTATTTTTTGACCTTCACTCCCTCAGTTAGATTTCACCGGGTGAGAATAAAATTTTGATTATATATGGCAATGTTTGCTGCTCTTAATTAGTCCTGATGCTTCTGTATATTTATAAGTAAAGCTCTAGGATGTGAATCCTACAGTTCCTAGAGTTCACTGTTTCTGTGACATTAGCCATGAAAAAGCAAAAGTCACTTGAGTAGGAAAGTACACAGCAGCAATCCAGCTTCCAGCTCCTAATATGGGCGGGATGGTCATGAACTGTAGCATGGTGGAGGTCATGAAACTTTCAAAGAGTGATTCTGACACCACAATGAAAAGATGCACTGTATTTGAGCAAAGAAGTTTAAGATAAAGGTTTTGGCACTGCAAATTGACTAAAGATTGGTCTGCTGGCGAAAAAAAAACCCAAAAAAAACCCAACTAAAAACCCACACAGCAGCAATCTCATCTATTATTCAACAGTTCTGTGTTATTATAAAGCTCACTGCGTGTGATCAGTGGATTTTTTGGTCAGAAAGCCTTTGGAGCCTGAGGACTGGAAGTCTTGCAGGAACCTAATTACAGCTATGGCCATTCAACTCCGCCTGTTTCATCTGCACCTGAAGCACCTGGAAGTTTACACAGCTCCAGACAATTGACAGAGGACATTTTTTTTAAATTCTGAATTTTTTTTCTAGTCATTTGTGGCTATTTGCAGGAGGGAGAACATTTGAAGAGCCCTCACACACACGACTACATGTGGTTGGTAGACCTTCCCTCTGGTTTATTTAGGACTGATACTGTAACTTTCTAAACATCAAAAGCTGCGACCCCACTGTTACTCTTCAGTAGTTCCTCCCAATTAAATAAATACCAGCCCTAGTTCTCATTCTACCTTTCCTGTTAGTCCACTGCCATATACACCTATACACAGTTTTTTTACTGTGAGTAAAAAAACACAGGGGAATTAGATAACATTCTTCTTCCTCACATGAACTTGTCATTTCATGGAACAGTTTCTCTCCATAGACTTTACATATTTCAACAGTCGGAATTATCCCAAGCTTCTCTCAAGACAAGGTTACAGTTCCAATTGAGTGTTCTACATATCTCTCAGGGCACATCATTTTATGCCTCATTTTTAAATCCTCCTACTCCTGTTGAGTTAGTGACAGAGAGAGGGAGGAAAGAAAGGGGAAGGAATTCAGCAGCCAGACAAAAATAGGGGCAACGAACATATCCTTGACTCTGATTTCACCTTTTACCTAATAGATATTGTCATAATTTAAGACTGTATGCACCTTTGGCAGACATCAATTTCTTGAAATGAGCAGCCATGTGGTCCTGAATGATGTATTGATTGGAGAGCTTGCAGGAAGGTCCAGGAGAAAAAGCTGCAAGTGGAAAAAAACCTGAGTTTATTCAGTGGGACAAGCAATGTCTCAGGTAATAACAGTTCTAAAAATACTGTAATATTTATCCTCTCCTGCTCGCAATAACTTCAAGTCAGTGTTCATTCTCTCATTTCAAAAAGTAGAGAATAGCACAGAACATAACATGAACAAGTTGCAGATTATTCCCAGTTTTCATGTTTTTGAGCACCTGAGAATTATAGCTTGCAATAAGTAATGCATGAGCCTTTGATATTGTTGAACTCTGGAGAATAACAGAAGATCTCACTGTTTAATACCTGATATAATTAAAAGCATTTGCCTTCTAAAAGATTTAATACTAGAGAGTATTAAATAACAATAGAGAGCATTATTATTAATGCTAATAGTGTTATTAGATAATATTATGAAGTACTGAAAAATGCATATTAATATCTCAGCTCTTGGTGACACCAGGCCTAACTTGAACACTCTGTAGTTAGGTAAATGGACTGGATACAGTCAAAGACAGAAGTAGGGCCAGAAGGGGAAGCAGATCATGGAACTGAATTGTGTTACATGCAGACTGACCATGACACCCTTCTGAATCTCTAATTCGCCAGACTTCCCAGATTCAGAAGAATTTGTATGTGACCTAAGTTCATTAACCCAGAAAAAGAAGTTGAGAAGCAGATAAGCATTTACTTGTTGTAAATTTTTAACCTGTCAGTGTGGCTAAGATAGATAATTTTCTTTCAATCTGCTTCCAAAGAAAAATATTATTTCTTTCTCAAAAACCTCTAATTCCTAACAGACAGGATTTGTAGATGGAAAGTTACTAGCACATAGTATTAAAAAACCAACAGAATACTGGAGATCAGAAACCGAATGTGCTTGACTTTCCATCCGAAGACCCAGAATGACCCTTACACTAAGATAATCAGCCCATCCAACCCTATCCAGATTTGGTTTTCTGAGCCAACAAAATAAATTATTGTTTCATTGTTCATGTCCCCAATGTACAATTTAAGCTAATAACTTTGTTTCATAGCTTTTATTATGTTTTGAACGAATAGGAGACCTTGAGTTGAGAGTCTTGGAATCGATCCTTCTAATCTCAGTTTGGCTGCATCCTTGCTGTGTCGCTTTTTCTTATCTCTTGCCTACCAAAGTGAGTCAGGGATACAAACTGCTTTTCACTGCCAAGGAGCTAAAATACATTCAATTTATGGCATCATCTTTTGAACTAGCACTATAAGAAAGAGCAGGACAGAACACTTGATGCTGGATTTTTTTGCTTCACTTAGTATTATTCACTGATGTATTCCTGCAAGTGACTCTACGTCTGCCAGAAGGGTATTGATATGAAGACTTGATTTCAACAGCTGATCCAGGGGCAGCAGCACATCCCAACATAGCCAGCTGAAGAAAGGTGCTGTTCAGCTCCAGGGCCACCCATTCTGATTGTGCGTGGAACACACAGGCACAGCCAGAGTGCTCTCACCAGCACACAAGCAGGTGCAGAGACATCAGCCGAAATGGTGACTCCATGCTTGTTATGAAGAATGGAGAACTTGGTGCAGTATTTTGAGGAAACTGCATTTACCTCATCTCAATTAAATTGAGCATGAATAGTACAGGCACCACAATGGAATCTGGTACCTGCAGAAGCAGACAAATACAAAGCTGACAAACTTTCTAATCATGAACCTTAACATGTCCGGTTTTATTCAAGGAAACCACTCATAGGTGTCAATGCCATAATAAAGAAATGAAATAGTTAAAATCAGTACTCTTCTGTTTCAAAGCTCTTATGTGCCTGAGACCTGTAGTTGTTCAAGACTTCTAAAAATAAGTTTTTTTCATTATTTTGCCAGTTGTGCTGTAACCTCCTGCTGGCAAAAACAACTGGAACAAGCTCTTCAGTAACATCCAGCATCATCCCTAGCTGGTTTAAAGTGGGGTGGCTCTCCTGAGTTCAAGGAATGGCAAAGCCCTAAATCACAGCTCTTGTCACTAAGGGAAAAAGAAAAAAAAAGGTATTTTGATAAATGCCCCAAATCTTTCCCTGATTGGCAATGACAAGCTGATTTCAATATATGCAGTGAAAAAGCATGGCAGAAGAACAAGGTGATAATCTAAAAAATATCTAAAGATTAAAAAGGGTGGAAAAATCCATTTATAAAAAGAACATTGTTCTCAAAATGAATAACTGCCCCAAATTTGAAATGCTAAATATATACAAGGCACTAGTACTTTAATCTAGTTTTTGTCTTTCATAAAATCTAACTCTATGCTGTGTCCAGAAAATTGCTGACATTGTGCAATAAGCAACATTGTGGTTATTCCTATGTAAGGAAAGGAAAAAAAAAGCAAATTCCTTTCTTTGCCAGAGACTTTCTGTTGAACTTTGGCAAGTTATTCTGTGTTTTTGTGTATCAATCTCTCTGAAGAGAGGACATGAAAAAGCACACTCCTTTCTCAAAGAAAAGGCTTTAAGGGTAAAAACAATGAAATGGGGAGACTTAGGAGGTGTCCAACAAAGTATTTCTCACCATTACAGAGGGCCATCTTATTTGAGCTCACTAGAAAGTTTACACTTTCAAACAATTTTTTCTTATGTTTTCTTTGAGCAAGTTCAAATTAAAGGAAATGGGAAATAGAAATCTACCGGGAATTTTAAGTAGCCCGGTTCAGAGGCTCTGTTGACGGCGCAAACACATGTCAAGTCAAATTGAAACAACCCTTTTGTGTGCTGTAAAGACAGGCAATGTTCTTAAGCCCATTTTTGAACAGAATCCAAGTTCTGTATTTTCTGCTGCCTTACACATCTCATTTGCTGCAACTTTCAGCAAATTGCTTGATCCAAGTTTTCAATGTTTCAGAGTTTCAGCTTTTTCTATATATGAGCACAGATCTATCTACAGAAAGTTGCCTACTTTTGAAAACCTTTCTAAACTCTGAGGAGTCTTGTACTTCCAATACATTTACATCTTGTTTCTACACATGAGGAAAGATATCCAAGAATCCAGGACCCAAGAATACTAAAGAACAGTGACAACCCTCTCAACAGTGACTCTTTCTTATTTCCAACTTTATAGTGACTTTCCTAGCTATTTATTATAGTCCCGAATGTGTACTTGTGCAATGACTAATTTACCTATTTCCTGATGACTAATTTACCTATTTTCCACTGATTGAATTGCAAGAGATTGCCTCTGCAGATCATGTCTGGAGAATATATCATGTCTAGAGGTATAAAGTCATACCATAAATCCAGTTGTAGCAGTATTAAAGTTTAATACACAATGACAGTGATAAAACATGTCGTTTCCATGTAGCTGAAAACAAAAAAAAATGCTTTTGAAAAACACAGGAGGTGACTTTGCTTTTCACCACACTGTTGATTCAAAGTCAATGTTTTTTGCCTCTTACTAGGGTAAAAGTCTGTTCTCTGTAACATGTTAATTATTTTACTCTTTAAAGAATAATATAACTGCAGAGCTGCTATACTGAAAAGAGTTTACACCACTGCTAACTGCTAATTCCTACAAGTGGGAATATGGACTTGGAGAAGGCACAGTGGAACAGCATTTCTGAGAAGGGAAGTTTAAGGCAGAACAGCTTTCCAGTAGTTCTTCCACAGGTGCTTGGCAAAGATCCTGAACAGGAATGCTGTTCGTCTAAATTAAGACACTGAGATATAAAGCAGAAACTAGAAGGACTTATCTACTTTAAGTTGTTTCAATTATAAAAGATGTCATAACATTTAAGCTGTTATTCCAAAATTGGAGCACTTAGTCATTTTTCAAGTAATTATGTGAATACTTACGGCTACTTTTGAGACTCATGTGTCCTCTGAAAGGACCCATCAAGGAGTATGTAGGCACCATAGTTATCTTGGACCCTTGGCAAGGAAGAAAAATACATTGGTTATGTATTAATGAAAACATTAGGAATTATGATTATCTTTCTGGAGGTCTTTATGGGAATTACTGAAGAATCGTCTCCTGGTCAGAATGCCACATTACGACTGATAGAGGTATGGAAAGGCTGGAACTTTGGAATTTACTTTCCTTACCAAATTTCTTCTGTTTTGTTTAATCCCTCTCAGTTAATAGGACCCTTTACACCCAATACTTTGAGAGAAAATTCTCTGTTACAACAGCATTAGCAGGGCAATTTTCTACAGGCCACAAAAATGAGCCATGGCATTGTGCAAAGGTCACATATTTTGCAATCTGAAAGATATCTCTGCTAAACATCTTGGAGGCAAAAGAAGGAGTATCTCAGTCTGTTACTGTGCTGTATGTGCCCAAGGGAAACAGTGGGGAAAAAAGCACAGCACTGATTTCCTAAAGATACTGCACAAAATATTATAGGCTCACATCACAGAAGCCAGACCTAGAAAAGCCAGACCCAACACAGCAAAGAAAGCAAACAAGTCCCCATTCACTTTGAATTAAGGGTAGGTTGCAAGAAGACAAGTTCCACATACACAGAATTCTGCTTATTTTATGAAGAAATATTGCACTGCTGACAGATGAATTTATCTCAGACAGGTAAAAGGGTAGATTTTACAACCAACAGGTAAAATTTAACAGCTGAAAGGGCCAAGTCTTAATTTCCAGAGCCACATAAGTTCACAGGAGTCAGACTGACACAGACTCATAGGAAATCCAGAAGATTTCCGTCCCTACCTGTCCAGTGATATGGTTTTCAACCCAATCATGTTCCTAAATCCCACTAAAATCAAGGAAAAGCTGGTACCTTAATTTGCAAACCTGATCATGGAGGCTAAACTTCAGTCCTCATTTTTAACTTACTTTCATCTTAGTGAAACTATTTGTCTATATGCAAAAGTTCCAGCAATAATTTTAACTGTAATTTAAATAGACTGTCTTCAATTTAAAGACTGATTTTGATTCATCTTAAACCTACTCCTCGTTAATGTGAAGCAAGCCAGTAGCACTGCAATGTGCATACATAATCTTCACCACCAGATAAATCTTATCACTTTAAACCCACACATAAAATTCCATGCTTCTTAGGCAGATAAGTCAACTGGCACACAGGAACCTAGTGCTCAGTAGCTTTATACTCCAAAGGGTTGTCTGGCAGCAACAGTTGTTTAATTGTGAACTTGGATTTGCCTGATTTGATTTGACAGTTGTAAAGGAAATATCTCCTTAGAGATGATCCTGAATGTCAAAGGACATACCAAGTGTCATCAGAACTGGAAAAATCAATACAATTCTTTCTTTGGTTTCAAGGCAAGGTTGTAATCTGGGGGAGGAACCAGCGATGTCTGGCCCTGAAACAATGAAACCTTTTCTTTTGTCCTCTTACACATATTTTAGAATTAAAAAAACACATATTTTGGTTTCAAAGGCATTGCTGCAAGTTCACTAACCATATGTTTACACCTTTAAGCAAAATCCAAGGGCAGAGACTTCAGTCAGGTTTTAGACCTTTATTTGATGACACCTGAAAAAGAGGCTGTCTCTTTCATAGAGTGCACCTTCAACTTGTTCTGAAATTCAGGCCTCACACTGTGAACTTAGTTTTTAACAAAATTACCCGTCTGGAATGGCCTTCTTAAAGATAAAAGGATGCAGGTGACAGGGAGCATTCGACAGTGTTCTGAGAAAACAAAAGCTAGAAAGATTATGAGCAGTGCTATATTTTTTTTTTTTAGCAGATTCCCTGCCACCTTAGACATAAAATAAAAATGCTATGAAATAAATGGGAGCAGAGTAAACTTTATTGCTTTTCCTCTGTGGTCATATTTCTAATTGTCATGGGTCCCTAAGTTAATAAAATCATCAAAAGGTCAGGTTTTTTTTTTGTCTTTTGAAAACATCCTTCTGTAGTCACAACAGGATATGGGCAAAGGAAGTTACTGCTCTCAAATCCAAGGTAACACATCAAAATATTTGGTTATTTTTTAAATGCCATTTATTTAGTTGTATTCCTTAAGCATTTTTAGTAATGTTTTGGAAAATTGTGGAACTTAATCATAGCTTCATATATACTGGCTAAAGATTTAGAAACAAATTAGGCTAGCTACATCTCATATATTGCTAATAATCATTTTGATTCTTTATTTTGAAATATAAATTATCTCTGGCTTAATCTTTGCTTCTTTTGGCTTTCTTTTTAATGTCAAACATCTTTGAAAGGCATGAAAGATAGAAGGATAGTATATTGAAAAGAGGTCTTAACCATGTGCCATTTTAGGACGGAGTAATTCTTTTTCTTCTTGTGTCCAATCCTACCACTTCAGCTCAACAATTACTCTACCATTATTTGAAATAGAAAAACATCAGTGAGAAACTGCTCTGAGTGAGGACAGATAAAATGGAAGGAGTGTGTATCAAAAATTGTAACTCTTTGGCAAAAGTACATTTAATTTAATAAGTGCGTGCTATGTGTAACCCATGACGCAGGCACTAAACGGTTGTTGTGATGGAACAAAGTCACAGCAATGGCAGATCTTTAATTAACCAGTCCCTTACAGGAGCATTTTCAGCAGTTGACTCATGCCAGAATGTTGCTGCTGCTTGAACTCTGGTGACTTCCTGAAGTCTCAATCAGATCACTGTCCCAGGCTCTGTACAAACAGTCAGGCACTCATTAACAGACCCAAGAAGTTTATAACTGAAGTTTGCCAACCAGATAAATAGCAGTTAGGGGAAAGAAAATGTATTGTCTTTCTTGTGGAGGCGGAAAAAGCTGGCTTTGTTCATTGTAACGAGATGAAAAGATTTAATGGCAAAGAAATGCAACTTGATTTTCTGAGTATCAGACTTGTGAATAAACCCCAGGACATCTATTTTTAACTTAGCTGAAAGATGCAAAACTTTCATTCTAATGAGAAGAAACATTGCACAGATTTTGTAGCTGCAGCCATGTTTGACTTAGGGAGCCCTACAACCTCCAAGGAATGGAGATGTGTTTCCCCACAGAAAGCCATTAAAAAAAAGAAATTATTTTGGCAAGCAGTATTTTGAAAACTAATCAGATGATAGTTCAGGTTCTGAAGATTCACTGGGATGAACAACACCACACATGGAAGCAGAGCGTAGGCAAGGTGATGGAACTGGCAACATCCTCTGGTTAACTGCAAGATCAGGCCTTGAATGATGAACAGCCTTTTCCAGAGCAAAATGTCTGATAACGTAACATGGTAACATGGGAACTGTCTGGTAGATTTTCTGAATGCGAAAGGCTCAGTCTCTTAAAAGCAGTTATTTGTCAATGTTCCTTACAAGCTAAAGTCCTGTGGGCTTTTCACAGAGACTTTGTAAAACCATGCCTTAGCACTATCTTTAAAATAGCTCAGCACTGATTCAGATGCTATTATTTCTGCCTTTCCTTAGAATGAAAACAAGTGGTCTAAAGCATTTGAAAAGATGGTGTTAATTTTTGTGGAGTTTTTAATTTGAGCCACAGCAGACTAAAAGAGCAAAGCTTCTGTCTCACCTCTGCTTAAACTCAGGTACAGCAACAGAAAGAGTTGTGTTTTGAGAAAATTTCAGAATGGACAAAATTTTTAAATCCATCATGGTTTATTATGTTAAAATAATAAATTAAATTAAATCTGTTAAATCTGTGTAAGACACAGTAGGGAATCTATGCCACACACTCAATACTTACCCACCCAATTATAAATTAAGCCCTGATCTTTGCAGTTATTAGGTGAGGGAACAAGACTCAGATATAGCAGGGGCTCATTTCTATTTAATGATTTGTTTTGTTGTCAGTGCAGTCTCTTCAATTTCCTAGTGTTTCCTGCATTTCTGTAGCACCTGAATCTGTCTCCCTACAGAAACACTGCAGCAGTAACTTTCATTTATGCCAAACTGCTTTAATTTTACTAGATTATAATAAATAAGTTCAACTGGTTATCATTATACTTCGCTATTTTACATCCATGTACAGTTCTTTCAACAGGAGACATAGACTGTAAATTACAAGCGAGAAAATTTGGGTCTTGTTTATAGCAGACAGATGCTAAAATGCTTTACCTATTGGTTTGTATTCTATGGCAATTATACCTATTGAATATAAACCACAGCACACCTAAAAAGGTGATGGTAAACGTTCTGAATGGAAGTTAGAGGAAAAGGAGATGCTTTTTTCACATTTTCAATAATTACAATGCACAGATAAGAAATGACCTGGCTATTGGTATTCACAGAAAACATAAGACCAACTCTTTCTGAATATTTTAGATGATCTGCAATGAAATAGATACATACAGCTAAACATTTGCTGCTGTGAGAGGATCATTCTCCAAAAACAAGGGATTTGCATCTGAAGTTTTGCATTTGTCTCCAGTAAGCTGCTGAGCAGCATCAGCTCCCAGATTTGAGGGCTCTGTGTGTTGAAAAATTTGGATCTCAGTACAAAAGTTAGTGACAAGTGCAGTTTTTCAGAAGGTTCCAATACCAGTCGGGTCTCCTGTGCTATTATTCTCTATTGACAAAATATCCTCTCTCACATCGTCATATTTTAGGATTCATCTCCACATAAAGCAGTGGGCATATATGAGGCTATTCCCATTGATAAAAATGTGGAAAGTTTAGAATAGTTCTGAAACAGAAACAGATTTTATCATACCTATTAAGCAATGACATTTATGCTTGGCATAGGGGTTTTCTATTGATAGAGCAAGTTAGGTTATAAAGGAGTGGACCCTTATCCACAGGAATGCAGACCTACAGGGTCTAAAATAGGCATTTGGCATTCAGACCTGACTAAGAGACATGCATTATTTTTCAACATCCTAAAATCCACATTAATTTCCTAGTGGACTGGAATTACTCTGGGTCCATGTCTCAATAGCTGCAGGAGCTTGGACCCCTTGTCAGGCATCAGCTATGGAAGCAGCATTTACAAACTTAATCTAGAACATTAAAACAAACCCAGCTTGACTATTGTTTGTGCAAAACTTTAAAGCTAGTCCAAAGATTTCCAGAAAAATAGGAAATTTTTTTGGCACTGTTTGTTGGTTTGTCAAAACAGAAATATTTTACAGAGAAAGAACAGGGTTTCTCTAAATTCATAACTAAGGTCTGCAAGGAATCCTGCCAGCTGCAGGAGAGCAGAGGCTTCCAGGACTCAGTCACACCATGTGTTCTCTCCTCTGTTGGGTCTGCAGCCAGTCCAACACTTGCTGTTTCCAGGACCACCAGCTTTTTGGAAGTAGCAGGACCATCCTCTCTCTTGTGAACCCCAAAACTACATTTGGCCTTCCTGCTGAGCAGCATAAAACCTGAGACCTTTGATAACTCAGCTTATGCCCAATCTCTTGAGTCTTGAAGCCCTGGGAGACCCTCCCTTGGGCTTCTCAGGACTCACTCTGGTACAAATTGCAAAAAAAAAGAGAAAATTTGAAAACCCTGGAATCTGGGAATCAAACCAGGCCCTCCAGATTCAATCAATTAAAAAAAGAAAAAAGAAAAAAAAAGCACAGAGAATTTATTTATTCTAATAAGCCACCATTTCTTTTCCTTTGTTTTGAAACTTCCTGTGAAACAGTTCTGTCACTCAGCTGCCTCTACTAAAGTTTATCATGCTTGTATGGGATGAACACAATGATATTTGTATTTTGTGGTATTTATTTATCTGATATCACAAACCACATGATTAACTGTTAGGAGCTGGAGGCAAATTAAGCAACTGTTACAGTTACATAACTGATACCCTAGCAAGCCCCTGTGAAGATAGGGATGAACCCAAACCCAGGCCATCCTCCCACTAATCATGGGAACCAATTTTAGCAGTGTGCCTGTCAGCTGCAAGGCCCCTCAACAGAGCAAAGACACTCCTTTTCAAATGCCTGTGCTGTCACTGGGTGGTATCCACCTGTAGCTACAGAGAAAACATGGAGGAGCAATGAGAGACGGATGAAAGCGAGAAAGATCAAGGCAGTCCTTCATCAAATTTCTTTGATGTATAAGGGTGGTGTTACAGTTTGCGTGTCTATACAGGCAGAAAAATAAGAGCAGGAGACAAATAATAAGAAAATCATGAAAGCATGTGGAAAAATTATGACTCTCCTCTTTATTGTCTATCTCTTGTAATTAGCAAAACAGAACATGGCGTAACTGGTGAGGTATATTAGGAGAATGTCTTTCTTCTTATAAGTGCTCAGAAATTTTCACCTCTGCGTGTCATTTCTGCATACAGATCAATTATTATTTCTCATCCAGGACAGATACATAATTTCCTAGTGCGGCTTTCAAGATTCTGAAATAAATAGAAAGAGCACCTTAATTGTATCAGTCCTTTTATCCCAATTAAAGATCTGTGGGCTGCTCAAGTACTGATTAGCCTATACTCTTGCCCTGCAGGATAAAGAATGACTCCTATTGGGCTTCTCATGGGCCAGAGCTCATCTGCAAATTGTTATCATTTACACAGCATCCAAATGAAAGAACTTGACAGCAAGGAGCCTATTCATTAATATATAAACTGTAGTTGATTGAGCACAAATTACATGATTGCCCAAGAAAGTAACTGAGCTACCTCTCAAGTACACAGCCATGCTGTGGAAGCTCATGGATTTCAGTGGGCATCACAGTCAAGTACTTATTTTAATAAAGGCAGAAACACTTTTTTGGGTTTCTAAAATAAGCACACTGTAAGTGAAGCACTTCACATTTATCAACAAGAAAAATGGCCCCTTCCTGGGCAGGTAAAATCAAGATAGAAATAAATTTATGCTGTCTCTGCTGATGGATATGAACTTGTAGCTGGCACTTTACTTCAGTTATTTTAGACTCCTTTGAAAATTCAAGCCCTGAAATCATATCTACCCCCATTTCCCCCGTTTCTCCCAAAAATCTGTTTTTCTTCTCAGCAGAGAGAATGCTGACTTAAGCAGGATGGGTGCAATACAGCCTTTCCCTTATATCCATGTCCAAGGCTCACTCTGGACGTGGTCTACACCTCGGAGTATCCCTTTCTCTACTGCCTGGGAGGTTTGTGGCAGCATCCAGGCAAGGATGTGCAGCCTACTCCATCAGCATGCTCTGCTCTGCCCCAGAGCAAGCAAATGTTTTCTCTCTATTCCCTGTGAAGAAGGTCAAGTGCTGTGGCAATGGAAATTTCCTTGTGCTTCAAACTGTTATTAAGGGTTCTGCTGAAGTGACTGTGCAGCAATGTACTATCTGTCAGATTTTAAGAATATGTTTTTAATTGCTACCTAACTTAGAGAATCAAAGACCATGATGTGTACCTTTCTCCCTCCCAATCTGTTTTGTCTAGTTAAACCAGAGGTTTAAAGTTTCTCAGGGGAATAGTCGTCCGTCACTCTGTGGAGACACGTGCCTCACAAAATAAGTCTTGATCTGTCACATTTGAGCCCTAGCCCAGCACAGCCAATGAGTCACAAGAAACAATTTAAGTACAAATGAGCGGTGAAACATGAGATGGGTGCTGTTGGAAAACCCTGAGGTTTATGTGTCTACCAGACTGGTTAACCAAAGATTGAGGGCCGTTTTTCTCCAAAGGGCTGAGAAAAGAAAAAAGGGGGAGTATTGTGTTCTTGTCCTGTTCTTAGACTTTCCCAGACATTTACTTACGGCCAGTACTGGAGACATATTTGACCAAATGAACTTCTAGTCATATGCATGGCCACACTGGTAAAGTGTTTTGCCACTTTACAGCCTTCCTATAAACGATATTATTTATGATGTAAGTTATAAATGAGAAAAAACTATTCAGACACAGTTTCTTCTGCCATTATAGCTTGGCTGATAACTCATCTCCATTGTTTTAAGTAATATAAAGCCACAGGTTGCATCAGGGCCACTGACCTACAAACAGAAGAAACCCCAGCTCTACCAGTCTTGTATGTTTTATTTACTATTTGATCTCCTCCTGCCTATAAAGGCTGAAACTGGAAATAATGCCTAGTAGGGGAAAAAAAACCCATGACAGAAGAGAGCAAATTCACTCTTAATTAACAAGCCTTCACATGACTTATTCTTTTCATTTTATCCTAGTGTTTACATGCCAAGGTATGGCATGACAAGGTAGGACATGTGTGAACTACATTAATTTAGAATTAAGAATGTACCTTAAAAAATAAATGAAATTAAAAGATTGAAAGAGTGCACAGAAAGGAATATTTAACTAGAGCAGCTGGTAATTGCCGTCTCTTCTCCCTTGAGTTTTAGATTTTTTTTTCCATTACTTGACTGGATTTCCTCTGCTCATGCTCATGCTTTGACTTCTTCTACATGACATGACATTGGAATGTTATTGCCTGACAAAGCAAGAAATTTTGAAGACAACTTCTGTTCTATACAGTGAAGAATTGCTGAATTTTCCCTCTTTTTGTCAGGTATAAAGCACTGTAAAATAATACCAGTATTCAGAACAATTGCTGAAACTAAACTGTTGTATGAATGAACTACATGAAAACGTCTATCATTTATTTTGTTAGGATTTCAACAAGAAAACAATTTCATCCCTTTAAATTGTCAAGTTGTTCAGTATTATAGTATTATTCCTATTTTCCATTTTTCAACCTCCAGAACCGTAAACCATCACTGATGTGCCATGTGGTAGGTCAAAGGTGACCATCTTGAACATAAGATCTTCACAAGGAACTGCAGTTCCCATTTGAAACCTGCTGGTTCACAGCAGTAAGCTACAAGTTTCCGCAGTTCACAGAGGTGATACAGCCTCTTCCTGCAGCAGCTGCACCAGATAGAAATAACAGACTGATGGCTGAAGAGGAGAAAGAAAAAACTGGGAACTTCTTCTTTTCTTTATGTCATGTCAGGGGCATGCTGCGCACTTGGCAGGGTACCAGGAAGCTCAGTCCAGCACCTTCGGCACTGGTGAGGCATAAGCAGTGTCAGATGTCACAAAGCAAAGTCACCATCAGCCACAAGTGCGGCCACAGCAGTGGCACGGGACGGTGAAGCACTGGAAATTCCAGGAAACTGGAAATTTCTTCAGAATAGGCAAAAAGCTCCTGGTGGCCAAAAGCCAATAAAACAGCTCTGCTCCATCTAGTCATAAAGCCTCTAGCACAAGAATAGCAGGAACAGCGATGCTTCTGTTCCTAAATGCCAAGGAAAAAACCCATATGAGGCTGTATGAGGCACGATTCAGGGGATAACTACAGAGCCAGTACGAGGCACTGAGGGTATGAGCACTGTCTGTTCGAGAAGCATTCTTTCTGTGACATATGTCAATAAAATAATGTTCTGTTGTATCAGAACTGTAGTCCATCTAGTTCAGCAACCTACCACCAGGGTACTGCCTTTGAACTACCCGAAAAAAACCCTTCAGCAAGTGAATACGTAACCCAATCCATTCTTGTCCTCATACTGCATCTTCTAACACCGAGAAGTTACCTTCTGAATAAAGGAAGAGATTAATTATTCTTCCCAGTAAGTCTATTAGAATTTGCTAAGCAGTAGTTGATACATCAGTTTGTGTTATCTTTAAACACAATTAAAAGGATGAGAAACAAGATCTCAGTATTTATCAATACATTTTTGTAGTAGCAAACTCTTCACCAGCTGCCTTGAAAATGTTTCAATTCCTCTGAAGTGGCAAGTAGTATTAGCTCAGCATTTTAAAATTTTCCAAATACTCCTGTGAACTGTATACTGTGACACTTCAACTAATGAGGCCAAATTAACAACTTCAAAGTTTTAAATTAAGAAAACTTAAGACAGCCATTGATGTCTAAATGTACTGAGATAAAATTAAACCCGTGATTTACAGCCAAATTCTCTAAAGATGCACTGTCACAAAGTTAATGTGGAATTGGAAGACAGGGAAAAATCTGGTATCAGATATTAATGATAAACTCAGCCAAGGGTGAGACCAGCAAAATTTTGGGAGAATTATATGTGGTGAAGTTATCATCATATGTTTCTGAGATCTTGGCTTAATCAGCTATTGCAGGATGAAAAGAATGATATTTTTACGTGTCTTTCCTGAGTGACAAACATAAAAGTTTTCAGTAGGAATTTGCTTCCCATGCAGAATGGGGCCAAGCAGTTGCAAATAACTAAAAGAGTTTAGACTTTTTCATTATCTTAATGGATCAGGCTGTCAACAGCAGCCAGATCTTGAAGTCTCTATTTACCTACCTGTACCTGTATATTCCTTGGTGTGTCTTTAAAAAGATCTTTGGGCTCTGCATTTTTGGGCAGCTACAGTTCTTCATGTATGAATGAGCATGTTTCTTTAACTTCATAACCATTTCATTTAGATGGGAACTTTTTTATATTGTTGCAATTTCTCAGTATTTTCATACTTTGCTAGTCCAGAAGTATCAGGTCACCTTTTTGCATATTTTTATTTCTTTGCAATTCATTAAAAAAAAAAAACCAGTAGAGAGAAAAAACACCTGTTTCACATTTTTATATTTTACAACTGGCCCAATAAAGCACTTAAAAATATATATAATGATTATAACGAGCAAGTGCATTTTACTTGTGATTTTCAATCACAATTATAAATCTGGTTCCTACTCCAGCCCCCACTGAAGTCCACAATGGTGTTGACATTGGCCTCAATAAAGTCACAATTTGATCCTTTAGCAGCTTACAGGTGTTTTCAAGTAGAAGGTATGAAGAAATATGGGCAGGTATGTGCATGTTTGTGAAAGCAACAGAGAGGCCACACCTCTATCTTGTATTCCAAAACTATGTACTCAAGTGGTTTCTTCAAATAACATGAGGGCCTGGCTGAAAGGGGCTTTGTTGACTGCTAAAGACTTAACAAAACAAACCCTTCAAAATATGCAGCTGTACTGGACGGTTGCAACTAAACTTATTTTCTAAAAAAAGCCACTCTCTGCTAGCAGTTAATTGAAAAATAAATGTATCGGATTACAGTGAACCCCTCTGAAGGAGGTTGGAGTATCCTCAGATGCATGAATATTTGCAAGGTGGTACTGACTTAGCTACTACAGCAAAACACTGGCTGGCTTCATCATGGAGACTCTGCTCTTCTTCTCAGTAAATGACCTACTGTGGTGTGGGACAGTTTTCTGATTTTTATGTGTTCTTTCTTATCTTCTCAAATGGTGCAAGGCACTGGTTAGATCAGAAAGCAAGCAGAGCATTCAGTAGGAGGGAACAACTTTGTTTAAAATCACAGCACCATGAAGCTGACAGACTTTACTGACAGGGGATTTTTTTATTATTATTTTCACCGTGCAAGCAAGAGCATTCCTCTTACAAGGCGAAATTAGTTAACAGAGCAAGATCATACAGCATAGTAGGGGAGCCCTGCTGTTCCTTGCAGAAAGAACGTCAGCAGTGAAAGGAGGAGGTATTAAATGCAATTCCCTGCTGCTCGCTCTCTTAAGGCACCAGCAGCTCTCCGCTGGAGGCCTGCTAGCTGCAATCAAAGTTTGCCCTAAGAGACCTTCTCCAACACAAAGCCGTAAGCACCAGCACCACACCAGACTAGAAAGCAGTCCTGGAAGCCTTACGTGAAGGAGGATCTTCTGTTCTCCTACTTCCGAGCGAGGCTCAGCAGGATTTCACAGGATCACAGGGCACTGGAGGTGGGAAGGGACCTCTGGAGGCTGTTTGGTCGCTCCAGCCCCCTGCTCAAGCAGGGCCACCCAGAGCTGGAGGCCCAGAGCCGTGTCCGGGCGGCTTTTCAGTGTCTCCGAGGAGGCCGGAGAGCTCACCAGGCAGCCTGTGCCTGCGCCTGTCAGCCTCGCGTGGGGCAGGGATTCCCGGTGCCCAGGGAGTGCCCGCTGTGTGCCCGTGCGTGCCCGCGGCCCCTGCTGTCCCCGGGCACCCCTTGGAAGGGCTCTGGCTCCCCTCCCGTGCCCGGGGAGCCGCGGCACCTCGCAGGCCGAGGGGCAGGGGGAGAGGGAAGGAGGGAGGGAGCCGGCCGAGCTGCCGCGGCCCCACACGGCAGCATCCGCGGCCCGCGGAGCCGCCCGGGGAGGGGCGCCGTGCCCTGCCCCGGCCTCGCTGCCCCGCGGCCATCCACGCCCTCCTATCCATCCATCCATCCATCCATCCATCCATCCATCCATCCTCCCTCCCTTCCCTCGGGGCCCTTCCCGAGGGCGCTCTCCCCCCGCAGCGGCGGCGGCGTTGGCGGGGGCACTCCGAGCCGCTCCAGGCGCTGCTATTTATGGCTCTGCCGCGCTATTTTTAGCGGCGAGCGCGGGTCTGGCTCGGCAGCAGAGGCTGGCGAAGCGTGTGCGGCCGGGAGAGACCCGCGGAAGGGTCCCCATGGCGCAAGAAACATTCGGGGCTGCAGCGCGGGGTTCAGCCCCTCAGGCCGGCCTGGGGAGGCCCAGAGGGGCGCCTGCCCCAGAAGTCGGAGGTGTGAGCGTGGCCGAAGTGACCGCGAGCGCGATGCTGGCGGTCAGCAGGCCCTGTGAGGGCTGTGCTTTACCGCTGCCCTGAACCGGGCATCTCTGAAGGTGTCACGAAAAACACAAGGTCTGAAAACAGGAATGCTCCCCACACATTTAATGTTCAGGGCGATGTTAATGATGTAAAGAGCTATTGATTGAGACGGACACTTGAAGCATAAGTATCAGTCATAAAAGCGCTTAGTTATCAATATTCAGTCTTAGGGGCTATCTTAGAAACAGACATTATTGTGGGAGTTCATCAGCTTTTCTGAGAGCATGCACTCACCCTGAAGGGCATCTCCTCTCTTCCCTTGGTACGTTAAATTCACATTAAACTTAAAGGGAGCCACGTGTGTGTAATGAACCAGCGTATAGCCCTGGGCACGCACTCTCTTATCACCGGCCTCCATTATCTGCATGAAGTGACTGGAGGATAAATTAGGCCTCATGTGAGCGCTACCCTGATATTTCCTGCAGTTTTTTTAAAAAATGTGTTTATCCAGAACTCTGTGTCCACTCCCTGTCAGGTCATGCAACTCCCCAAGAAGCTGTTGAGAAGCTGTGTGGCTGTGTAGAGCTAGAACTGAAGAAACCTTAGTGGAAGAATACAGGTCATAGAATCAGGCAAAAACATTACACCAGAGGAAGGCGTAGGCGCGTATAAATTTGAAGGAAATTCTTCACAGGTTTGTTAGCAGGGATAAGATCTAGCATTTTCAGAGCTCAGATAGTGGTTCAGCACTTCACCTGAAGGAGTACTTTAATTAACAGGCAGTTGTAGTACACTCTTACTTATTGTGCCCCAGCCACTGCAGAGGAATAGCTTTGTTTTAGCCAGTGGGTTTCACCCGTGGTAAAGTAAGAGGTGAAGAAGGACACTCTGAGTAGAACATACTGACCATTGGTGCACCTTGTGTATAACTTAAGAGGCTTAAACATCAATACCATGCTGAAAAGAGTATAAGTTGTAGTACATAAATTGTTGCAGTGCTTTGCCATTGTTCATGTAGAGAGTGACCTGCTGTTCCAGAGTCATCCTAGAAGGTCCCTCTCTGAAAGCCATCTTCAGCACAAGTGTCATGTAGGGCAAGAATAGGTCTAGAATGAAGCAGCAATCATACAGGAGGAAGGTAAAACTTCCAGCTTCAAAGAACTGTTCGATGTTTTCAGTCACTTAAAAAACATATGCCCATGTGGCAAGTGGAAGACAGACTCTCTACCTAAAAGTCTCCAGATTAATTAAATTAGGCAACTAAACATTTTTGTATGCTAACTTCTTGTCTTCTAGCAGATCACTACAAGTGACAAATGTTCTGAAGAGCAAGCTATGTTTTAAATTTCACATAGGCAGTTAATTTGCATAGAAATAACTGAGTAGTCCTTTAATTATCCCATAGTTCTGTTGAAGACAGACAAGAGCTATAGCTCATACTCTCTCAGTTATGTTGGTGTAGCAAGAATAACAAGTAGCGATAAAAAAAGCATTTTTGTTATTGAAGTCAGGACACGCATGTCTGAATTCACACAGGGAACAGATGTCATAAGTAAGAAGATACCATTTATCCACGGTCGCCGTTTGGGGTTGAACCAAGAGAAAGTTGCGTAGATCACACGCCTGCAATGAAGAAAAGTTTATCTTACTGTGCTGTTTCTTTTACAACCAAGACAAGCCTTTTACATCCTTAGAACACCTACTTTTCTCCCATCAGTCATTGGTTTGATTAAAAAGGAGGAAAACCAAAACTAACATCTTATGTAGAAGATATAGAGCTATTTGGAAGAGTTTCCTTTACAAGAACTCTTCTTGAGACCCCGTCTCTCTCATAGAGTGGATCTCTAGTCTGAACTACCCTTCTCTGTGAACAGGTAAGTTTGCATGCTTTTATTGTCTTTTCATATAGGGCAGATTTGTGGCTAATATTTAATTAGCATATCTTATGCTGGCACTCTTGAAAATAAAGAAAAAAAGGTTTGTTGAAAGCAACTATTAATGAAATTCAGAATGCTGAGGAATAAGCAAAAGAGAAAGATCATCAAAAAGCAAATTACTGGTTATGCTCACAAAGAAAAATAAGCTGTCTGCTATTCCTTCTTCCTTTTCTTTAATTAGACTTAACAGCTTCTCTTCATGCTGACCATGTTAGACTTGTGCTTACAGTCTTACTTTTGTTAAACTAAGTAACAAGATTTTTTTTGAAGACCCAATTTTGCAAGAATAGGGCAACCTCAATCTTACTGTACATGACTTCTGACTAGATATGTTTCTGGAAAATGTTTGTCTCATACCTAAAGGAAGAAATACAACTTTTTCAAAGTGATTTGGTCAAAGTTATACTCAGTGTTTGGGTTTGCAAATGTTTAAGATTAAGCAACTTTTTCATTTCAATTCACAAGTGGGATTAAAAACTTTGAACTTTAACTTGATTATTGTGACTTGCCAGTTATGCTGTTATTTTCACTTTTTCTGATACAATTTGGTCAGGAGACAACATAAAATGAAGTAATAATAAATATTGGTCTGATGCTGCAACCTTTTATTTGAGTGAGTAATAGAAGTGTGAGTGGAAGGACTGCTACTCCTACAAGTAGAACAGTGTGAGAACATTTTATTTCTTAAAGATTTAATTCATTAATAAAATACAAGAAAGATGTATAAAAATTCAGTGTTGCTGGACTTTTCAAGAGGCGCAGCAACTAAACAAACAGTTGAATGATCTAGCAGCAGCAGGAGACCTGCTAATGCAAATACTTAGTGGTGTGACTCATAAAAAACAAGCTGAAAGAAAAACATTAACCAGCTTGCCCTTTCTCCCTCCCTCCTTCCCTCCCTCCTTCCCTCCTATCTGCTTCCCTCTCCCCTCATCCTCTATAAGCACAAGCAGATCAACACCACAGATTTTTTCCCTACTTGTGTGTGGTATATCCAAAAGAATTGGTAAGGAAGGCAAAGGTGTGATGTCACTCCATTTTAAACTGTAATCCATTCTATGTCAGTCTCCCTCTTGCTGAATCCCCCAAAGAGGTCTGAAGAGCTTTTCTATCTGTTTTACTACATTTGTTAGTCACCATCTTCGTGGATAGGGCTAATCCAAACACAGAGAAAAATCTTGTATTAAAAAAAGCCATCAAGTCTAAGACTTCAAATGTAGTGGTGCTGCAAAAACTCCTTAGAGGCTTAAGAACCTAATTTTCAGGACCATAACTGTCAGACAAAACTGTATAATCCAAATTTTCAGCAATCCTAATCCATCTGTGGGATTTTCATATGAATTAATGTTATCCTTTGGCTCTCTGCTTTCTTTCTCTCTGTGTTTCTTTCAGTGGATACTGTTAAATCCTGGGTGTACTATGATGTGTTTGGAGTTTTCTCTACAGTTGTCTGTGGCTTTATTATTCTAAATTTTCTTTCCAGGAAGCTGCAGTCACATGAATTTAACCGACATACCTCTCACATTGTGAAGTGGTCACATTAGCAAAGGGTCACATTTGAGTCAATGTTAGATTCAAATTGTTAGAATTAAAACATATTTATTGATTGTAGTTGCCATATACAATTATCATTTAGGGAGGAGACCATTCTCTTAAGGGGCTCCCTAAAGCACAGATTTTACTTCTTTAGAGAAACTACCAACTTTCAATGCTTACGTTACCCTGTGAACATCAGTGGAGATTGTGCATATTGCAACTCCAAGCACACCATAAAGACTGCAGAATTAAGATGCTGGTGAGATTATTCCAGCATCTTCTTTTTTTATATGGAATGTAAAAAAATCTGCATTCTCACTCATCACTGAGCTAAACTGATCGGTACTTAGAAATATACTTACATCTGCTCATTTTTCTTCAGACTACATCTTAATGGCACAGTTATAAGTTACTCTTGTTTTTACTGAAATTTAAAAAGTAAAATCTATCCTTACTGTTTCTCATCTAATATATAAATAGCCTGCTTTGTTTCTTGGAAACCTTAATTCTCACTGAAATAAACTGGTATAGGAACAAGTTTCTAAAATACATGTTTCCAACCACTGGGAGGAAGTCTATTTTACTAGTATATTTATCATTAATCTGCAGTAATGATCCAGAAACTCAAACCAGCAGGAAGGATAAAAATATAAAGGCAAGCCTTAAATAACTTGTTGACAGAGAAGATTTAGATGTAAATTTAACCTCAATCTCAGCTACAGTGGCCACTTGCTGCTCTGGTTTTGCATGGCATTTTATTCTGTGCTTTTTACTGGTTCATCAGCACTGTGCCTTGAGCCTTCATAGGAAACTGCACAGCTGAACGCAGCACCATTAGAGAAGGCAGGATTTGGGAGGGGTGCAAGAAGGCTGTCCTCTAAGCCTGTTTGAGGGTACCTTCAGCTCATGGTAGGCAGGGCTGGTTGAATCTACAGGTCCTGAAGTCATGGAGCTAATTAGGCATTACAGTGATGAAGTACCTCAGCCTTGATGAACCCATCCACCAGCCATATGGAACACTGCAAGAATTCTGTGTCTGGCGTGACACTCAAGATAGAAATATTCAGTCTGATAAAGGAGAGTATCTTGAGGCCATGTGTCAAGTTAGGCTTGGAGTGGAGGAGTTAACATCTTCACCTGACACTCTGCTGAGTATTGCTTTTCTGTGTTCACTGCAGAAGATGCATCTGCACAGTGAAAGGAAGGATGAACACAGATTCAGTCTGTTTTAAAAAAAAGCAAGATCAAATATAGGTTTGCAGACTGAGCTTCATTTTTCCAAAATAAAACTCATGATCCAGTGGTTCCAAGCGCTTCACATTCAAATGAAAAACAAACAATATAAATGCTAATGGACATGTATGAAATTTAATTCATGGTATTAGTAAGAATTCAAATTATTACTGTCATTGTTAGTAATGCAAGTATTTAATTAACAAGTTTTAAAATAATTAGATGAATCTGTTTTATAATATTTTCAGCAGATCTCAGTCTGGATGTAGATGGATGATCCTTGTTGAAACACTTAATATTTGTCGCAAGGGCATATTCCATGGCATTGCCATGTCATGTGTTACCTTGGCTGTAACATTATATTGCCTAAATCACTATGAAAGCACAATTCAATGCATTGTGCAAGAGACCTGGTGACTGCTTCCCAGCAATGATGAGAATGAGTTATGAAGCCTCTCTGTTTCTTCCTAAAATAACAGGCAATGAATTTCATGTGGGCAAACACTTGACTCATTCTTCTTGGAACTGATAGCTTACCACACAGGACTTGGAGGCTGCTCAGTGAACCAGTCCATGGTTCACAGGAAGAAGAAGCCTCCAGAGAAGCTCAGACACTCAAAGAATAGCATTCTTGGCCAAAAATAACTCTGAGCACTGAAAACAAATTGAAAAAAAAGTGTTGGTCTACTTGTAAATCTGTTGCAGCAACATGTACCTCCAGTCATATCTGAGAGATGAATGGTACATCTTTGTCTCTTCACTCTTCTGTTTCCAACCAAAGCTTCTTCCCAACCAAACCAGCACTACATAGGATATACATAGGCTTGTGACCGTGAGTCACAGGATCTATGTCAGCTGCTGCTGGTGAGGACTCTGGTGCAAGATGTGAAGGTAAGAACGGCTGCCTTGGGGCAATTGCAATGATATGGAGGTGTCTGCACAGGGGCTGAGGAAAGCAGGAGGGCTGGGGAGAGGCTGGAACTGTAGCACTGGCAGTGTGAGAGAGGGACAGTCCCACACAGGATGCTGTACAAACAGGATGGATAGGCATCATCCTTGGAGTGTCCTGAATGAATGTGCAAAGGATGCAATGCACCACATTGTGTTGGGGGTTTCAGCAGCGTTTCATATGGATGTGTGTGAATGTGGGTGTTGGGGTGAGATGTACCCAGAATTGCAGAATCAATACATCTCTCCTATCTCTTCACGCCTGCTGGTGAACTGGAGGTCACCTTTCCTCCTGTATCCTCCACAGATGCTGTCTGGTTTGCTCTCGGGTCTGTAGCAGACTGTGAGGTATGGCATGGACAAGTTTTTGAGTCTATATGTTTTGTCTTGACTGACAGACTTCTGCAGACACTTTGGCACAAAGTAGAAAATGGCTCACTGACAGCAGGAGGAATATGTCCTTCTTGGAGATGTGAATTCTTCCTTGGATGAAGGAGCTGCTGTGTACTGCCAAGCCAGCATTCTTGCTGAATGTTAAGTTTCCAAATTAAAAAAAAAATGATTCCACTGTACACAAGGCAATATGTACTATGAAATGCTGCAGTGCCATTAATCTTTATGGACTATTGTGTAGATAGGGAACCAAGCCCAAACCTACCTACATTGATTCTTTTCTGCATTTGTGTTCCCTTCCCTACTCCCTGTTCAACCACTCTTTCATGACAGTAATAAAACATTCATTCCTCACTTACAAGTTTAAATAGAGGGATAAAGAGAGTGATCAGCCTGACAAGAGCAAGGGAAAGGGTCTAGAAATGTTTGATGATAGTGGGAAGGAGAACTGATCATTCTGCAGAGTGTGGTCACTCCTCATTCCCTTGCTTCTGAAACTATGTAATTCCAGTACCAGGGAAAGTATAATCTTTACTATCCCGGGGAAAGTTTCAGGTATGCCTGCTCCAAGAAGTATACTTAACATCCTCGTTTATATGCTGACAAATCATCCTTCATTCCAGAAATGGCATGAGTCTCCAAGGAAAGAATAACTTTTCTCTTCCAGAGTACTCATGGCCTGAGGCTGATCTCTGTAAGCTGTCTACAACTGAGGTTTCTCTGCACTGAGGAATTATATTCATGTTGGAACAGGAATGCAGGAAATTAATGTGGTAACAAACACTGTGCTAAACACAACCATCTATATTCATGTTGGGCTCTTTTTTGTGCTAAGTCCTGCTTACCTACACAGGAAGCTGTAAGAGGATCTTGAAGTGGACAAAATTATTGGAATCAGAGCGTTTAAACAATACATGGAATACACCAATTTGAAAGACGTTTTAATACAACTTACTGGTGTAAAGAGAGCATAAAACAAGAAATCTAAAGGAGACTTATCAGTCTAAATTGGTCATAGCAGCTTCATGCTGAAGTTGAGTTTGCACTTGATAACAGAGACGAGCAAAATGAAAAACCCCATGAATATCTTTATAGACTCAATGAGGATCATGTGTTTATTTTAGTATGCTAGAAGAAATATGATTAACATTGTTATGTTCTCCTGAAGATACATGTGTCAAAAAACCCTAGGAAGCATTCAACACCCTTTGCCCATTCTTGCAGAGGGTTAGGAGGTGCTGTTTAAAAATGGCAGACCCAAATTTACATGAAAATCCCATTTGTTAAATGTCTTTTTAGGAACAAACTGCCTCTATTCTAGCCAACTGCTGGTTTTGGTAGGACCTGTGCATCACTAGGAGTGCTTCCTGTTACAAAATGTTATTTTTGAACAAAGATAGGTTTCATTTGCCTTCTCTGAGAACTGCCATATGTAAGTACATATAATGGGTTTGAACAAATCATAATAAGACTGGAAGCATTAGACAGTAACTACTTAATCCTGCAGTGATTTTATTAATTTTTTCTTTCTTACAAAGGTAGTAAAAGTAACTGAAGTGCTAATCTAGAATATTTACGGGCATTATGTCTACTCTATCTTTAATTCATGTTGCAGTGCTGTGGCTTAAAGACAGATTTGCTATGAGAAAAATATGAAATTCTTGTATCTCTGCAGTTTGGTTTAAGGGATTGAGCTGCATTAATTGCACTTGTTTTCTGCCCACAGGGTGTAAAGCGATGATCAAAGAGTTGGCAAGCCCGATATGGCTTTGATATTGTTATATCCTAACAACAATAGATCTGCAAAAGCAGGAATTTCTTTGGAAGTTGGCATATAGGGTAACTATTTTTGCAGGTAGTACAGTGCAGGTGTAAAAAAGCTCGTGATGGTGTGACCTTGGGGAGTTCTATACTTGGTGCATTCAGATCCACATCATGGGTTCTTTTTGTTGAGCTTGGATAGAGTTACATGAAATATTTTAAAATTAGGGATATACATAGTACAAGGTTGAAGATGCTGGTGTTATTTTAAGTCTGTTTTCATGCAGCATAGAAAGTGACACAGTGTTTTGGATATTGTCCTGAGAAGAAAAGCCAAGAAATTCTGTTTTTGAATCCTGATATTGACATTTACTCAGAGCCAGAAAGAATGAAGCAGCTCCTGAGGCACAGTTACCCCACTTTTGCTAGAGGATTGCTAATTCCCCTGTAGTTACTATATTTTCAAAATGTAGAAACAATTCTTATGTTATGAAGGTCAACCAGATCGTGTATGACAAATTGCTTTGAAGACTGAGTATTGAGGAAATTACATACTTTTAAATAGGGCTCAGTATTTAATAACCTATCAGATAGCTGGCTCCTGCTCCCTTTCCCTTGAAACAATTTTGCAATTTGTTTTAATGACAGTAGAATGACCTCCAGAGTTTCTACAGTTTTCATCCACATTTTATTTGAAGACTGCAATGCCTGTTCTAAATGACTCCTTGTGTTGTCTCCAACTCCAGATCCATGTAACACTTTTAGTCCTGTGATGATTCAGGAGACAAAACAGCTACTTAAGCCATAAGATCCTTTAGCATTTGAGATATTTTATTATGTATCTGAATTCCACCATTATGTCAGATGCAAATTTTCTCTACTTTCATAGCTCATTATCCACTATTCAAAAAGAATGCCAGTGGTTCTACCAGCTGAGTAGTTCAGTATATAGATGTGATCAAAGTGAAATCATGACAAATAAACAACATAAGAAAAGCATAATTGTAGAATTGCAGGCAGAAGAATCAAGTGTGTGCCCACTTACTGTATTTGGACTGGAGAGAAGTCCAGTTTGTAAACTTAAAATTTCTGGCATATCTCTTAATCTCAAAATTCAGGGGAATTTAGAGCTGCATGTGAAATTTTTGGTTAAGACCCAGCTCTGGGGAAAGTAGAAGTGTTGATGAAGTAAGTAATGGTAAAATGATGACAGATAAATCTGTGAGATAAATGGTGTGATAAATCTGTGAGGGTCTGCCAAGACAGATGATTTTTTGTTTATGCTATTCTACTAAACTGTTCTGTGTGTGTACTTGTGTCTGTTCTCAAAGACAGGTGCTCAGGTGCTGAGCTGACTGTCTCATTAGTCTGGGTGGATGTGCAAATTTATGGAAGTCACACTACTTCCCCTCTACATATGGGAATAGGCAATGCTGCATGCCACTCTTCCATATCCTTGACTGGATTGCTTCACTTCAGGAGTGGGGCTCAGCAGGGCTGGCCTCAGGTGCTTGTGGCCTGGTGCTGAACCCCTGGCCTTGTGCCATTGGCATTTTGGGTGATTTGTAGCTCTTGCTCCCTCTTGTCTGCTCCCCAGCTCATTCCAAAGAGCATGGTTGGATTCTGGCTTTACACTCTTGCACAAGAGCTTCTCTCACACCTCAGGTGTTGGGAGAATGAAGAGAGATCATGGTCCAGGGTTACTAAAGTGCCAGAGCCCCACACAGCAGGTAGGCAGGACATTATGTGACCATAACCTTGTTGATGGACACAAGGCTATGCAGGATATGCATCTCTTCCCAATGCAGATATCCAGATACATTTTAGTGGGAATTCCTCACTGTTGCTGGAGGAGCTTATAGGGCTACGGCAGTACTTAAAAGTTCAGGGTTGCTAAACCTCTGGAGCAGAATTTGGTCTGTACTAAGTAAATTGTATTGAATTTAGGATCTGTTGTTGAATTCCAGCTAAATCAACAAATACAGATGAGAAACAATTAAATACATTGCTTGCTAACTGCACAGAGGATGTATGTGTTCTATTATATCTCATTCTGTTATTTTTTCCTTTGGTTAATAAATATAATAAACATGCTCAACCTAAATACATTACTGCAGGATGCTAATATACTGAGGATATTGAATATAGTAGTTGTCCTGGAGAAATTATCCAACAGAACAAATAAGAAAATACAGAAATAATTTTATATGATTTGATGTGATTATTCTGTCTTAAATTTCTAAGGAAAACGATTATCACTCTAATTACTTTCTCAGAAATCCTAAATAGCAAGATAGAGGAACAAAGGATAACCACCAGAGTCACAGACCAGTAACAGACTTAGCCCATCTATAGTGAATTCCACTCTGGTTTATTTGAAACAATTGATTGTGCAGCATGCGCATATGCAAAGGAGTCTTTCCTAAGAGAGGTAAAAATAGTAATGAGTGTTTTATCTATAGTATTTGTGCTTTACAAAAATATATATTCATGAACATAATTTATCTGACCTTGGTCAAGCTTTGTTTATCTGTCAGAAGACTTATCATCTTTTGTGTAAAATGTATTTTTTGAGAAATTAATCATTTATTTCAAAGCAAGCCAGCTACATTTTTTCAGTAAAACGAACAAAATTCCCAAATTCAGAGCTTTCAAGCACACAGGAATATTGAATTCATCACTCAGTATTATTTTGTGTTCTTTTGTAAAGGTTTCAACACTGCAATTTAAATCAGCAGGCTACCTGTTCAACACGATTTTCAGAGAGATTCCAACTGAGCCCTGATCTGTAAAAGTATGTACTTTGAAAAGGTTCGCATTTTTGCATGCAAGTTCTCAAGGATTTGAATGAAACAGTGAAATCAAGGTGCACGTGAAGGCCTATTTTTAGTTTTGCATTTTCCATAGCCTGGTTGGTTACAAATAGGATGTGTGAACCCTGGAGTAAGACTTGAAATGCAGACCACAACCATGTATTTCATGAAATAGCACATGGTTAAATAGATACTGATACTTTTACTTCTGCATGAACAATGCTCCGTGGATTTCTTCAATAAGAAAAAAACCCAGGAAATTGATGCTTTGAGCCTTCAGAGTCTTCACACATCCTTGCAAGACCAGTGCAAGAAATCCACTTATGCTTTCTGTCATCAATCATGTAATTCATATCAAAGGAGTTGAATCAGAGGCTCTTACACATATACATAGAGCAGATAGCTCTGAAACCAGCTGCCTTGAAATACAAAATTGTTCTTTGCAGGGAACAGCTTTAGTCTTGTCTGTGTTGAAGATATTCCCATATGAGAAGTATTTACTGAATTTTCCAGTGGTTTTCCTTAAACTTGACAGGCTTGGCTGGTTTTGGGATTTTAGGCTGTCATTGTGTTCCATTTCCAAAATGTGACTGAAAGAGGCCTGTGCTTTAATCTCCATGTGACTGGCTGGTTTTTTATGTTCCAAACACCCACCATCCCAACTGCAATATATCTAAAATATGATCTATAGCTTCCTGCAAATTTACACAGAAGTTCACAAATATTAGTCATTTTGAGGAAAGATGCTTATTTTAATACCAACAACCATTATGTGCCAAATAACTTTGTATCTCCTTACCTGTGCACTTGTATTAGCAAAAAATATTTGTATCACACGGAATTGCAGAGCAGTGTAGATGAGTCCTTGTATGGCCTCATATCACTTTAAGTTTACTGCTTGAAGGCTGTGCATCAAAGCATTTTGTGCATCATTAGCTTGTTCCTTGCCAGATGACGTGGTACCCACACAAATATTACCATCTGGTAACTTCTGCTTAAAGCAGCTGTTGTCAGAATATTCCGGAATTTTAATCAGTCTCTAGATTTCTAAATGCCCAAGTCAAGATACCTTAGATCTCATTGCAGACAGAGGAGTTTCTTGGATGACAGGGCTGCACTACAGTGTGCTGACCTCCTCCAGTATCCATGCACAAAAGGGCCATGTTACAGATATAAGTCCTTAGATGACAATTGACTTGCTCTAGGATAACTTCCCATTGGAACATCTTCCACGTCATACCAAAAGAACTAAGGAGTACAGAATGCAAGAGAACAAGAGTTGTCCACTAAATTATGATGGTCTAAAAGTTGCTTTGGCTCTTGAGTTTTAAGGTAGGATGCAACAGAAAGCGTGCTGTTTATTTTGGTGTGATGCTTCTTAATGACTGTGTGTTGATAAAAACAGCTACTTTTAGATTTTAGGATATTTGGGTCAGATAAAAATAAAACACTGAAACAGCCTGGGTTTAAAAGGAAAGGAATCTTATATACATCTTTGAAATAGGAAAATCTGAAAGAAAAAACATTCAGTGTGGGGTTTTTTTTATAGACATTTATCTATAATTTCAGGACACTGTAGTGGGAAGACATTGATCAAAACCTGGCAAAAATAGGTCTTGCATTGCTGACATATAACAGTTGTGAAAACTTATCCTCTATTTCCTTGAGTCACCATAAAGTTTACATTTTAAGACACAGGAATTACTTGTAGACATTTCTGTGTAATATAGTAGCAAGGAATAGGATTGATTTAGCTACAGACACTGGATGTAATTATTTCTTTAGCAATGCAAACGTGGATTTTTGTCCGGTGAATTCAGTACCTTGTTTTCCAGTCAGTGGACTTTTGACATTGATGCAGCATGTAATTAATATGACCCATAATTGTTAACTATAGAAAACAACTATGTGTTGCTGAAAGTTATGATTCCTTCTAGCAATTTTTGGAGGAGAGAAAACTGGTAGAATTATCACTATAACAGTGGGTAAAATGTAGCCTTCTACAGAAGAATTTCATTGTGATGGGATTTCTTTGAAACAGCAGGGTGTCTGTGAAAAGTCAGTGGGTACTTTCTTTAAAAGTTAACACAAAAGAGTTCAAATATAAATTCTCCATCATCTGATTTTACTAGCTACCAAGACAAACAAAACCCTGCCACTTCCCCCTGCCAATAATTCTGTCATTCTAATTATTTCCCTGAACTTTAAAAATTGGTGTGCTGTTGTTTTTCCCATCCCCTTCTTCTACTGGTCAAAATTTGTGTCCATATTTGCCATGCAGCCCTTAAAAAAACACCAGCTATAAAGACTGGGCTAGTCTTCTAGAAAGTGCAGATACTAATGTTGTTCAAGGGGAATGCTCTTTGGAAGTGTTTTCCAGTGCAGACACTGGTGTGTACAGATATTACAAAGAGAGAGAAGTGTTTTACTGTGGTTCTTGTGTTCTACAGATTCTCAAAGCTCTCCCTTCCTGCTGAATTGTTATTAAATTTTTCCCACATTTGTGGCATCCGGAGTTGTGTGGGATTGATAGCTGTCCATCCCACGGAGTCTAGGAAAAGATGGAGTATTTGCCTCAGTAAGACCAGAGTTGCAGATAGTGGTTGGTGCCTTCTGCCCTTGGCACTGAATGTTTTCTGCTATTTGTGGTGAACTCCCTGCTCAGTTCTGGCAGAGTGGCTAGATACCCTTTCACCTGATGCTGCCACTTCTCAGGTGATAAGGGACTGGATCTCCTAGTTATTCACAGTTATTGTCGCTGGTTTGCTTCATGACAGAACACAAGTCAAGAGCGAGCCACATTTGTTCTGTGGTAAGTGGCGACACAGAAATAGCACGGATTAATTTGGATGAATATGCTGAAAGAGAGTATATATGAGGGCATATACTTTCTGCATTTCACTCACTCATGTTTAATGCATATTCTTTATTTTGTATGCATATTAGTCCAGGCAAGAGAGTGGGTTTCTTCAAAGCACTTTGTTTTTCCTTTTCTCTGGCTTCTCTGAAGGCAGAGACACGCTTGAGGCACCCACATTCTTTTATGCATATCTATTGCTCTTCATCAATCAGAGAGCCACAGTCTGATCATCAAGGCACTTTGCAACCTTTGTCATGTGTGGTTGCAGGTGTATTTTTTCCCTTTCCAGTGTGTAATTGCTCTGTCCCTACTTTATCGTAGATTTAATAAGATATTTTTCTCAACCATTCAAATGCTCTAGTTAAAGTACTATTGTAGCAATTATATTTAGGAAAGTTATGCACTGAAAAGACGTACAAAGACTTATTTTGAAATGAGGTAATATTAGCAACAAAAATGACATGAAGCTTGGAATTTGACCAAGATAGAGCAGATTAAAGAAGACTAGTTTTTGTATGATACTTTTGAAAATCACAGATGTGTTGAAAGAACTGTATCACAAAAATGCTGATTTGGAAAAGACAAAGGAATTAGATTGTTTTGTTCTCACATTTGACTAGATCAAGAGCAATTCCATTCAAGCAAATATATTTCTGCCCGTAGAAAACCAAATGAAATAGGAGGAGAACTGCCTTAGAGAATCCTTTGAAACAGTAACGCACAAGTCAACTCTGACATTTTCTAATTACTTTCTTGAAAAAAATCAAAACAAAGTTGGCTCCTCTTTGTTTACTTTTGTGCCCTAAACAATACAGAAAAGTGTGTGGATGACAAATGTCATTTCAGTATGAATTACATATATGCATGCACTCTACTGGTACAGAAATCATGGCACATTGTAGGGCATTCTGCTGCATCTTACTCCTCCAGTCTGACAGATTAAACTTCAGAATAGTCATCTATTTATTCTGGGAGCCTGCAAAGCCATGGCATTTCATCAGTACTTGGCTTCCCTTAACAAAACTCTCCATAGGCAGAACACAAACAACAAGCTGTACCTCTTAAGAACCATCTGATACGGTTGAGTTTCTGCTTGGTACACCAGCAGTGGACTGCCTTGTGCGTTAGGAACAGACCATGAGAGTAGTCTGATTTTGTCAAGCCTCCTTGTGCAACACACACATTTCTGTGAGTTTTAGAGCATGTAGGGACATATGACTTTCTGAATCATTCTGGACTACTGACTGATCAGATCAGATATCCTGCTTCCTACAATGGCCATGACCTAACACTTCACACTTGCAAATAGCAGCTACTCAGATGTTGCCAGTTTAAAGACACAAAAAACTTCTGCCTGCTCCTGTCGCAGCTTCAAGAATTTGAACTATTATCCATATCCCTTAATCAATAGTTAACAGTGTTTTAAAGCCAGCTCCACATACTGCCTGAACTTATATACTTGTTATCACAACAAAATAATGTTATAGAAGAGCCTCTTTTTATAAAGCAGAGGCATTGTCTTTGAACTGCAAGTTAGAAAAATGTAAGTCCTTGTCTCCCCCTCTCTTATATAAGCATGATAATAAGATCTTAACTGAGTGTATCTCAAAAATGAAAGAAGGAGAAACTGCAGTTTGCTCTGCAACACTACTGATGGAACTATTTCTGGTACTAAATTTTGTTCAGTTGTAAATCTGTGTTGGCTTGAGCCCTCAGCCACCAGCTATGGATTTAATCAATGTTTGGAGCTGGATGAATAATTCAGTATGATCTATTCTCTTTCAGCTTGTGAAATCCATCTTCAGGTTTCATCTCTCTCATGTATTTTTCCAGATGCTACCTGAATCCTTTGAAAGCTGTTCTTGTCTCCTATTAGGATAATGGTTCAAATAAGCCGAGCGGTCTCTCAAGTACTGCAAGGAACTCTGCTTAAACAGCAACAAATAAAAAATATTGTGCAAGAGCAACCCTGCAAAATTCAGCCCTGATGTTTTAGCCCCTGAGTTAAATCGGTACATAGGTGGTATTCCAGCATAGGCAAAGTGAATGGCACAGTTCCCATGGACTTGTAAAAGAGACTGGTTTCAGATTAGGTCCCAGTTCCTGCATGTGAGAATGTGAAATTCAGAGTTGTGAACGCAGTTTTGAAATGTGTTTTCCATGTTCAAGTCTATGAAATATCTCTTGTTGATTTAAAGGAGGAGAATACAAAGATAACTGCCATTGTTGAATTGTTAATATTTGTATGAATGCTCATTCTAACTCCTTTATGCAAGTTTTATGCAGAAAAATTCAGGTTGGCATGATTGAAATATGACATTCTTACATTAAAGAGGTCATATTAAGTTTTCTATTTTGAATGACCTGGTGTAAAATAATAACAACACATTATTCATTCCCCCTTCCAAAAGCATGGCCTGCCTTTGTAGATGCAGTACAAACTTAGTGGAAAATGCTGAGATTTACGAGTGGGGATGGTCATTTGTAAGTTTAGAATGTCTTTGCTGCAGAAGTTGTTCTATAGAAGTCCTATGCCTGGACTAAATGACCGTCCTGCATCTGATTGCCTTTGTATTTTGGGCTTACTTCTGGTTCGGCTAGACTTCCACTGCAGTATGTGTTTATGTATTTCATGTCTTTTATTCCTCATTAGTAGAAGCCTAGGAGCAGTATTCAATACAACTTATTTCTAAGTAATGTTTCCTTCTGTTTTTTCCTGTTTCTGTGCACATTCCACCCAGAACCCACTCTTTTCAGTGAACACTTTTAGCTACTGACATGAAGAAAACAAAATTATACATTTTTAAAACAATCAAGGTGTGACAGTTAATGGTGTTATGCTGAAATAGGCATAATATGGTGATATCACGGGCAGCAGATTGATGTTCTTAATTATTCATTTTCATGCTTTTAGGTGCTTGGATTTTTAATGTAATGTAATTGGTATCATTTTATCACACTGTTACATTTAGTGCCTTCAGCTGGATTTAGGGATATGTGTGATGATTTGTTTTTTCCTTCTGGTAACTGGCAACATTCAGATGAAATGCAGAAACAACATGTAAAATGACAGGTTGGTGAGAAGAAAGGTCAGAGACATATAATTCCCACATCACAGGGAAGATATAGGCTAAACAAGATTGTCAAACAGTTTTTCTCTTGCTACTTGTGTTGTGACAGAGCTGCTGAAAAGATTTCCAGCAATGTGGGAAGGAAAATTTATTTCTGTTGCAAAAGTTAATGGCTGAGGCTAAGGCAGGAATTGGGTTAACTACTCCTTGTCATGATGTGGCAAGGAAATTGAGTTTGGTTACTTACACTGCCCTGTTGACTTATTCCTCAGCTTTCCCTGGGGCAGCTGAAACCACCTTAGCTGATAAAGGATTTAGGAAGAACAAAAGGTGTGAAAGCTTCTGCAGTTTTCCTGTCCCTGTCTTCAATTTGCTTTTCCACAGTGCTACAGTCCACATAGACATGGAATCCTCTCCTGTGTTCATCCTTGTCTGTATTTTTTTTCCCCATCTATTGTGATGCTGGCCTTGAAATGTAAATTTATTTGGAACAGGAGTGGGAGAACACCTCTGTATCCACATAAGGCTTTTTGTTGACTCTGGAACTAATGCCACAGGAGGAAGTGGGAACAGGATCCATTTTTGATATGACTTTTCCCTTACCTGGTGAATTGGTGGAGAATAAATTCCCTTCCTCAAGCACACCAGTTAGCAGCATCTCCCTGTATTTGCTGTAGGAGGAAATGCATGCTTTCAGCCATTTATTTATAGAACCCAAATACACAGAAGTCCATGGAAGAACAATGCAGTTCACAGCAATTGTGAAATCCCTTGTCCATTGAATAGTTTGGGTACAGATTTAAACTGATTCATTTTTTAGCAGTGATTCTCTATACTTTGCATAGAAATGACTGGAAATATTTCTGTTAACTCCTTTTGCCTTCTGGGCAAAAGATTATATTATGTTTCAGATCATGACCTGAAAATATCTAGTGCCCTTTGTTTCAGTGCAATGGAGAACATTTTGATTTTCCTGGATGCGAGCTTGGATTTAGCAGCTCTGTTCTTATTCATCTTTCAGACCATTAAATCTGACATATGTACTCCATGGGAAATAGAAATCATTTTGTTCCTCATGGTTATGAAATCATTAGAAAGGATGAGGTACACCTGTAATGGATGTCCATTAATATAATTATTGTATTTAATAATAGGCAACCTGCAGGCTTGGATTTTCTTAATGCTGTTACTGAGAGAATTACTAATACTGACCTTTTCAAAGGACCATGGAGCTTTTGCCTTCCTTCAGATGAAGGCAATTGGAGATGTTCACAGCACCCCCACTATCTGGAATACACTGCCCAGCAGCACTGAAAGAAAAATGTAGCTATTAGACAGGCTCGTGGTTCAACCCATTTATGTGTTGTTGTTTCTTGGGTAAGATTTTTCACCTCTCTACAATAGCAATGTAGAATTGAAACTTATAACAGAAATGCTGAGTGGGTGGTGAGGATGTGAACAACCTAGGAAGCCAGTCTTACTCCAGAGATCCTACTTGGAACGCAGTCAGACTCATCAGAAAGGCTCATCACGATTTCCTAATGTCACATTGCCATCATCCAACACAACAGCTTAATTGAATGCCAATGACATGTGCAAAGTGTTTGAGTATCTGGCATCACCTATTTTATGTATAAATATTTAAATATTATCTTACGGGGTATTGTTTTTCTGACATGCAGCTCTGTTTTTTTCTGAGACAGAGCTGCCATCCATCTGCCTCAAGTATACAAAAAGCACCCATCTTTTCTATAACTGAAATGTACTCTTGTATAATTGAAACAAAATTTTAGTCAGTTTCTGAAAAGTGACAGTAAATAACTCAATTTTCATGCTAGGAATATGGGTTCATGCTGTCTCTTTCTAGTGATACAGTCTCACAGACTTTGAATTAAGCCTGGCTCCACAGATCTGTTGGGCATAACAAGTTATTGCAGATCTAGCTGGAGACAGCATCCATCTGATTCTGTTCATCCAGGAGGAACATAATCCAGCTTTCAAAATCCATCCTTGGCTGAGCTGAAATTGGCAGTTCATGAACATGTATGAAGAGATCATCTGCTTAAGGAAAGGTGTTTCTCTCTTCTTTGGGGGAGGATGATACAAGAAAATGAATGCAGTAAATAACTGAAAGCTGTACCAGATTCAGACAGGACAGAATTGGATTGTTGGTTAACCAAATTTCTCACTTTTTTTACTCCATTCCCCCCTCCAAATTGGCATCCTTTTCATGAACCCTCATTCCTTCCCCTAGCTGTTGGTTAAGAGGCCATTTCTAAGGCTGATGCAATATCATTCAAGATCAGAGTGCTTTTCTTAGAAACACAAGTTGTCATAGTCCTATCCTTTCCCCTAAGAGCCAAATACATTCTCATGCCACAGTCTCCTGCGTAAAATGGCCATAGTATATTTTTCCTTCACAGATTTTAATGGCCATAGCATAAATATTAATTTAACAGCAACCTGGTGACTACAAATAACTTACCTCAGTGTTACATAGATTTTTCCACGGAGACATGGGGTGTCTTGTTCTTGGGGGAAACTCCATCTTAAAAAGGTGAGTAGGATGATGTTAATTGCACAGTCTTCCTGATTTCACTAAGCTTCAACCTTCTGAGTCATCTGTTGTTTCCTTTTTCCCTTGTGAAGTAACGAATCTGTACCTTCCTTTGATTTATACTAAATTTTGAAGTATTAATTGAACCTTCTATTGGTTGCTTTTTTTCCCTATCAATCATTGCTTTTAAAACTCATTTTGCTTTTTAGTCTTTCTGTTATTGCATTCTAGTGCTGTGTCCTCATATTCATTCTTGTGCTATTTTTCCATATCCATCCTTAGACGTCTGGCTTTCTTACACTTTCTATATGATTTATAATCCTAAAAATTAGGAAATATTAAATTAGGAAAGAGAAATATTTTAAGAATTGATACAAAATATTAATTTATTTTGTACCCGTCATTACAAGTACACAATTCTGGATATTCTTCTACATAAAATAGTCACATAAATGCTTCTACTCATTTGGATCTTTTGAATTCTTGTCACACTCAGTGAAATGAATTTTCTCTTCAGTTTTGGGTTCATCATCTTTTACTTTCACTGCAGCTGTGGTTTTGTGTCAGTGTAATATGTAATATGAAAAAACAAAAAATGTTCCTATTGTTTAATAATACTTTTAGTGCCAACAGGTGCTTATAGATGTCTATGCCTTTAAAAATATGATTTTGCATCTGAAATTCACAATTTGGTTCCTGTGGATCTGTTTCTTATTTGTTAGTTGAAAACAAAATCATAATTGAAAATACTTTAATTACACCTGAAATCAATGGTGCTGATACTACAATTTTACCTGTGGTGCTATTGAAGGTGCATAGGTTCAAACGCTTAACCTCTGACAGTATCAATAGATCAGAATTTTGCAAGCATTGCATGACTTTTCTGTAATTGAAGTGTAATTGAGGGACTGAAGAATTATGCAGGAGCAGTTTTACCCCTAATTTTTCCAATTCTGGCACAGTTGAGGTACCTTATTTTGCCCAATGATTTGTATTTCTGCAGTACAATACAGTCAATATTGCCTCAGTAAAATGAGATTGAATATAGAAGCATTATGGAACAAGTATATAGAGGATTGGTTATTGAGGATCTGTCTTTGAGAGATCTATGTCTTTGAGAGGCATATATATTTTTATTTAGAAAAATAGTTTGTATTTCTCACTTTTAAGAGTTGTATGTGGGAATTTTCCTATGTGCTCTTTGTCATTGATTTCTAAAGGGATTAAATTATTCTGATAAGATTTGATAAGAAAAATGCTTGCTTCGAATATTTTATTCGTGGCATAATAATGTCATTCTTTCAGTGGTGCAGTTTTTCCCTATAAACGGCATATCTGGTATAAATATATATAACAATACACTTTTAGGAAAGTTGTATCTTCACAGGGCAGTAGCACTGATGTCTTTATTTAAATAAGGAAAACATTTGTCATTTCAACGAAGACAGTCACAGATTCAGTAAAAGAGTGCACTCCTGGTTTATTTACCTGTGCTCATTTCGGGCTTGCTTGCTGAAATGCTAAACTTGCCCATTTCAAGGGTAAGTAGATTTACAGCCTACCTGTGGGACAATTTTCAGGCATTGTGGCTGATGTGAGAAGTAATAGCTAGAAGTTAAGAGGTAACAAACAACAGCTCACTAAAAGCAGATTCACTGTAATGCAGCATGTGAGTCACACAGTTTGATTAAAATCAACACCTGCAATTCCTGAAACTCAGCAGGTTTTGGTCAAGAGGAAAAGGACACTAACTTCAGGTGCAAGAGAGAGGAAGATGCTGAGGTTTAGGAAGATATTGAGGTCTGAATATTGGGTTTTTATCCCCTTGACAAGGACTAAGTGTGCTCATGGGGTGAAAATTTGAGGGAGTGACTTTCCTGTGTGTTCAGGTGTCTCTGTGCACTGGCTTTCAACCCGGGCTATGTTTGGAATTGGCCCATTTTCTCAGATGCTAGGCATTGAGGCCAGTTACTCCAGATGACTAAGCAAGTGGATGTCTTTAGCCTAGTATATATAGTAACTGTCTAGTATTGTCTTGTGGGACATTCAAGTGCTTCCTCTACCTATTTTGGTTGCTTTCCATGCCTTGGTGTGAGAAAAGCGTTTTAACTTTGCTGAACTTTGTCAACAGTAAAGTCTTATTACCTTCTTCAGAGAGGTGCAATTTGAGTAATTGGTTTTATTTGTTACAATATGTCAACAGGTTTATAGCTCATGGTAGAAGGCAGAAACTTTGAATGCTTTCTGTCTTCTATTAGCTGATAGAGCAGAGTAAAAATTTCTCTAGTACATTCCGGAAAATGGTTCTGGGGTCAATTCCAAGGTTAGGTGTATTTTGCTGCTGTGCTTCAAAGCTTAAATTGCTGTGTGTGCCACACATTGTGCATGGCTGTGGCACACCACTACAAACTGGCTGTGTTTTCATGTGCTAAAAGTCCTCCAAGAGAAACTTGGAATTCATTCATGGAGTTTTTGATGGGAAAGAGAGACAAGTAAAGCAATTTTGAGGGGTTAAGAATATTCTTGAACTCTACTGAAATGCATAATTTGGACTTTTGGGGGAATATATTCACAGCTGCAAATTGCAATCAGCACAGGAAAAAATATAGATAAATGGACAAAAATACAGAACAAACACAATAAAAAGCCCAAACTTTTTCATAAAGCAGATAAGCTTATGGAACAAATTTCTGGGCTTTTTCTAAACCTAATTTTCTCTATCTGAGGTTTTATTGGTCCATAAAATCTTCTGGACCATCTAAGTGTATTTACAGCAGAGACTAAAGAGATCCTGAAAAAAAAATTTTTGGTGACAGGGTTGGGAGCAGAAAGGGAGGAAACAGATAGTTAGGACAAGATTGAAATTAATATAAAATCTATTACTATATATTGCTAGCTGTAATATTTTTTTCAGTTTCTAGCAAATGAAAATCACTAAAATTGAAGACCATGAAGAGACTTGATATCAGAGATATCTTTTGATATAATTTTATATCTTCATATCTTTTATCAAAGGAAAGATAATTTGATCTGCCCTGATTTTCAGTGGAAAACCCAGCAGAGATCCCATTCCTTTAGAAATTCCAAGAAAACATGTAAATAAGTCTCTTATTCATAGAGTCTAACTCTTCTCCTAGTCTGGATTTGTGCATGAAAATTTTCATTAACTGTCTCATAAGCAGTGAACTCAATTCATACTTTCCTAATTATTGTCAGTACCCAAGTGTAGGCACACAAGATTTACAGGGAGCTGTGGCAGTTGCTCATGGAAATGAGTTACACAATTTAACAGAAATGAGGCCAGGCAATTTGTGTGCTTCTGTAATAACCAAATGATCAAAAATGGCCTCAGTAAAGAGAATCAATCATCTGAAAGTGTTTTCATAAACATGCACACCAGACAAATGATTTTGCCTGTAGAAAAAAAAAATCCAAGCAACCAAAACAGAATTCGAGCAGAAATACATGCTATGTGGAAAAGCTCTCATGATCAATTATGCTTTTAGGCTTGCTTTGACCACCTTTGGTGATTCTTGTAGTTCTGAGAACTTCATAATTTTTTTTACCCAAAATTCCTGGGGTTTGTTTTTCTGTGGTATTGATTTTGGTTAGTTTTTAGGTGGTAGCATGAACAGGTTTATTTTCACAGAGAGGCAGAAGCATGGATCAAAAGATCCGTATCACTTCAAATTAAATGGGAGCAGAGGAGCAATATCTATCAGAACAGATGAATTACTTACAGAGTAGCTGGGGCCCTGTACTGTAAATGTGCAAAAAATAAAAAACATTCTCTAATTTAAAGGACTTCTTATACTAGTGATTATTAACAACACGCAGATAAGTCTTGCTGCAAGGCAGATTTTCCTTTAATTTGCATGTCCATCTCCATCGTATCTATCTGGCTCTTCATAAGAATAACGTTTCAAAGTCAATAAAAAATACTACTGTGTTCCTCTTTTGTTTGGTCTTTGTCAACTACAACTCATACTTCCAACTTTTAACTGCAAGAAAAAGACTAACAATCAAAGAAAAAAAAACAAACCCTGGTGGTCTACAAGGTTTGCCCGACTTCAGAACTTTAAGGAGAATATTAGAGCTCCTGGTGGAAAGGTGTGAAATCTAGGTGTGTGGAAGTATTGAAGTATCTACCACAGGGACTCACTATTCTCCCTAATGAGAAGTTCTATGAAAATCTTAAGAAATGACATAATATGACTGTACATGAGCACTATGTTTTAATTCTACCACTTATAGTTCTGTTTCTGGAGTCAGTTATTTCACATAACCTGTGAAATTAATAAGCAAAAGTTTGTTTTTCATGGGAGTGGGAATGAGTTTTCTGTGACACAGCCTTCAGAAACAGGCGCTGGGTTTTTTTTTTCTGATTGTATTAATTTTGAGTTCATCTCCTGGAAGAAAAAGACTTGGGATATTAAATAGTGGCTTGAAAATGAAGCATGCATAATCGTTTGGCTACATTTTAAAATCCCAGAGGTCAAGCTAGACTTTCTTTTGCTGATGAAGATATTCCTTTGTCTGTGCAGGCATATATTTACAAATGGATTATATAGAATATTTAAGAGACAGAGAGAGAGATGGTTACATTCATTCCCTTAATCCCTTGTGATATCTTCAAATATTTAAGGTGATGTGTTAGAAATTTAAGAATCAGATTATATGACTGCCATATTACCACATTGCTTAAAAAGCTATTATTTGTCTACTTTGTTATGTGACCGTAGCGCCAATCCTATTTTCACAAATATTGTGACTACAGAGCAGACTTTCTATGTAAGATTGCTTTGTGATATGATTTTTCTAGAATATGGAATAATTGCAACACATTATTTTCTTTCAAGGAATTCAATGAAAATATAAGCAACATGCCTCAAATTAATGACATCTGAACTTGACAAGTCTGTGGACAAGGAAGGTAAGGACCTCAATGAATCAAGATCCTTTTTCAAAATGTGCATCTGACATATTCATAATATTGCAGCGCATGGGGAAGAAGGAGGGATGGGGAAGATAATTAAATTTCAAAAAAGCTTACAAAGAAGAAAACCAAATTCTAAAGACTATGTTATTCCCTCCTTAAAACCACTAACTCCTCATCAGTGTCCTGATCAATAACTATTGATACAGTTGAGAAAAGATGCTTGGCAGCCTATTTTGTGACTGCTCTTTAGGAAACTCATAAATAACAAAAGGAATTGTTGCAATACACATCTTCCTTCTTTAAACAATGGAACAAATTTTCTACTTGGAGGCACACCTAACATCCTGGGGACCTTTCAGCAGCAATTAGACAGCATGCTGCATATGGTTCTTGTGAATGATGCTTAAGAAAGGAAGAATTAATGGGAATGCTAATTTTCATTTACTAATTTAAAGAATGTATGTTCCTTTAAGCCTTCTGGAACATTTCAGGTACAAGTATTCAATCTTTTAAGAGATTCAAGTAATTTTGGTTCAGGTCTGTAAGCACTTCCTTACATGTTGTATCAGCAGCCCTCTATAAAGTACTATGAAAATTTACAACATTATATTAATGGCATGTGTCATAATTAGTAACTTACCACTTTACCTTTATTTGTACATTTAGTATTTTGGACAGGAGATACTGGGAGAGAGAATAACTGTGTTTCGGAAGAGAATATGTTATGACGAGATGACTTGTTTAGAAGACTTCTTGAAGACAGCAATAAAGAGAATGCTTTATCTTAGAACAAAAGCATGGTGACTTCTGAATATTGCATCACCAAATGAGGAACCCACAAGCAAGACATAATTTTTACTGTAAGTACCACTACTAAAGACAAATACTTTCTTTAGTTATGCTTTACAGGTTTTAATCAGTCTCCATTACTTGAGATGGTGAGCTAGAACGCAGAATTAGATTATTGATTAAGAATTAAATTGTAGAAAATGTCTGAATGACATATATATCCATTCTAAATAAGGGTGTATATTTTTAGTTAGTGGCTTTCTTTTGAAATGTCAATTTTTTAGGAAGGTCTGTTTCAACACAACTAATGTGTATATTGAAGATTTGCTATATCTGCATGGTATTTCGAAAAATTAGACCAGTTATCCAGTATGTTATTACTGAGAATGCTTATTTGGGAAGCTGAAGATATCTTTAACTTTGCCCTGATCACAAGTATCACTTATATACTGTGCATATTTATTTATATGTAGCAATGTGATGATTAATTTGGAGCATGGAAATTAAGAAACTGATGAATAGAGTCATCTTTATCCAAAAAAAAAAGACACTTAAAACAATGCTTTCACTTAAACACCTTAATGCAAATTATTATTATCCCAGATAGGGGATATTGGAAGTCCCTGTGTTTTTTTTGGGAATTGTCAGCAGGTATGTAAGTTTGGACTGCAAAGTTTCCTCAGACCTTGAGGAAATCTTAGTCAAAATCTTAGAAAGAAAAGATTAATGCTTCAGTACTTAGACCACATGAAACAGAAAAACCTGTTTGCAGGTTTCTATCAGACAAGGGATAGGAACTTGTACTGTAGGTTTCTGAATTACAGACGAGTTTACTCATCTCTGAACTTTGAACTACTAGAAGAAAGAACTGGGTTCAGAATATTTCCCTTGTTTTTTTGAGTTTTTTTTTTTACTTTTTTTTTCCCTCACCAAAATTTAGAAAATGTCTGCTTCCTTCCTGTGTTATGTATGTGGCTTTTTTGTAAGCAGGAATTTTCTTCTCCCGCTTGTTTGTCTGTAGTCTTCACAGAGCATAAGGGTAAATACAATCTTTAGTGATAAATAGTCGTGGATTAGGCATAAGCAACTTACTACCTTCACAGTGGAACCTTTAGTGCCATGCAACAGAACTCTATTATCTGATGCAGTTCTGCTGATTGCAGAGTTTTGTGTCTCTTTTGAATCACTGTCTCTGTTCAATATTTCTGAAAGTGAACTAGAATTTGTCTTTCTTTTAGATGTTTAATCTTGCTGAAGTGATGCCTTCCAAAATACTTAACCCTCTTAACTGAAAGATCACTTCTCCTTGAAATAATAGAACTGTAACCTTAGACTAGTACTGCTTTAAGGTGTGTACTACAGAGGTGGATGTTCAGTCTGGAGTTACTGATAAAAAAGTCCCAGCCTGCTGGTGATTTCTCCTTGTTTTACTTCCTTTCCTGCTCTGCTATCTCCGAGTTATCAGTGATTACATACTTTTCTCTAGATTTAATTTATCACTGCTTTCTCAAGCAATGTCAAAGGCTTTAGATAACCTGTCAATCATGAGCATTAAAGCTGAAGAACGAGCAGTTTTACTTCTTTAGGAAGCTGATGCAATCATTCATTTTTAAGCACTGAAAACAAACACCATCACCAAGTTGTTTTCTACCAGGTTTTTATCCCATGATCAGTTTTTTTCTCCCCATGATTCTAAAAATGGAAAACAGCTGAGGTAGGTTATACTGAGGTACCAGGATTGCTGTAGCATCCGAGTGTAGCTGTTCCATTGCTTGAGGCACCACTATAAAATCATGATAAATGAAGAATACATTTGCAAAGTCTAAAGGAGACCTTAGGCAGGTTGAATGTAATTACATAGCTAGAATTCAAGTAAGGCCCCAGGACCACCTGGGAAGGAAAGTGTTGCTCACTGTTAGTAGGGTGCCAGGCAGGAATTGTGTTTAGATTATTTACTACATAGAGTAACCTACAATGCATCCATAATTTAGAATGATAGAGTACTAAAGAGAAAAACATACTGTGTGAGTAATTTCCAACCTAGTAATGAAGCATAATGGAATAGAACCATCATGCTATATTGTGCAATCTGCATTTCATAGAATGTGTGAATATAAATTCAGTTATTTGCTGCCTATTGGGAAAAATTGCACCAATGTAATGTTCAAAATCAAAAAATACTTTTCAAAAGTAAAGGGAAGGAAGTAGCAACTCTGTCTTCTCTGAAGTGGAAGTGTCATATAGGAGCTGGATTAGTAGAACATAGGCCTTTTCTGTATCTTAGCTGTGGCACTATATCTGAAGGGTACATTGGAACGCATCTCGAAAGTTACTGCATCATATGGGAAGAATGTGGGAGTAAATACTATAAAATATGAAAACCAAAACATAATGCAAACAAGCCAACAAGATCAGATGGGATTTGAAGGTTGTGTGTAATGAACATTTAGTATGTACATCCTTGGAGTTATTGATGCTGTTTTAGTATTTGCATGATAGTAGTTTCCAGAAAAGACATAATCTAAAATGAGAAAGGTGAACTAAGAATAGAAATAAAGAAAAATCATGAACAGTCTAATAGCACAAACTGCAGCTCAACATCTTTGAGGATACTGGAGGAGCTGAGGTGAAAGTCTTTTAGGAGAAGCAAAGGAAAAAATATTTCTCGTATTTCTAAATGCCTTAGAAATAGGTATTATATAGGAAAGTGGAGGAGAAAGAGTAAAAGGGTGCCCGAGAACTGGCAGTCATTCTATTTGTTCACCTTGCAAATATTTTTCAGAGCATCCTAAATCATGCTCCAGCCAAATGAATGCTGTTTTATTCCTGTAGCCTCTGTGTCATTGGTCTTTAACATTTCTAGTTTTCTGGATTAGTTAAGGAGCTGCATCAGTAAATACAGCCAAGCATTTGTCAGCCCACTACAGCTGTAAGGACTTACTTTTCAAAGATTATTTAAATTTATGTATGCTTAGTATGTGTGTTTTATGTTTCTCCTGGGCCTTGGTGAGAATTCCAAGATCTTGGTCAAGATCTTGGACTTGGACATATACCAAGTGCAAGAACAGGAGAAAACTGAAAAATGTCTAGAAGTGTTAGGGTTTGGAAAAGACTGAGCAAAAACCAGATGGAAATTCATTCCCAATACCTATCAAGTATGAAGTCAAAAAGATCTGCACTACTGACAAAGTATGTTTGAGAATTTGAGAGGCATCATGTTGAGATTAAGCAGACTTTTCATACTTTTGTTTTAATATGATTGATTGAGATAGATAAAATATATGGTAGTTTAACTTTCTTGTTTGTATAACCACTTCCCATCTAAAATAATCTGCAATTAAAAGAGAGGATTTACTTCCTACATCCACTTTTGGAAGAGAAAGGAACCACTCTGTGCTGGCAGGCAAATTGACATAACATTCAACACGGTAATGCTGAAATCTTCCATATGATGTGGTAAGCCACAAAATAACACAAATACCTTTTTGGCTTACTTCCCCTGTTTTATTTATTACATACTTCTTTATTTTTCACTGGTGGAGAGGAAAAAAAAGTACATGATTCAAAGCAGTTATGACCACTTTTTAGCAGTTTCAAGTTTTGAGACAATAATTGCCACATGAAACATTACAGTAAATGCATACAGTAGTTCATCTATGATTTTTTGAGTCACTCAAAGAGAGCCTGTGTTTGTAAAGGGAGGTCAGAGTGAGCTGAGAGAGGCATATTTTTATTCCTGCAGTGTTTCCTGTAAAGATAAAATGCATGTTCACAGTGCAATGTAATATACCATAGTCCATATTTCCACAGCACAACTTTGCTGGGGTTTTTTTTCCTCTTTCACAGCCCCAGGAGTTTAGGCCAGGAACGACAATTCCTTTCCTAACTGTTCTGCCTGCTCATGTTGACTAATAAAACACACAAATTTTGGGCAAGATCTGTTTCCTGTTGATATAAAAAATCCAAAATGTTTGGGCAAAATTGTCCAGTGTGATTTTTCAGAATAAGTACAGTGTAAAAATGGCCTGTGACTTTTGAGTTTTAGCTTCTAGAAGCATTGCTGCATTAGCATTGTCCTAAATCAAAATTGGTGGTAACGGGTGTGGGACATGAGCCTACCTTTAGTGTTCATCTTCAGGTCCAGTGCTTTGGAAGGAGATGCAGTTTGGTTTTATTTGGTCAGTGTTTATTGTTTGAAATGGCATGACCAGGACTGAGTGGAGTAAGTAGATGCTCTGTTCTCTGTAAATGACTGTGATAGACAAAGAGCTGCCCTGCAAGTGTGTGAGGATACAGTGTCAAAGCAAGGGGTTCTGGCTGTGGGAACAAGGTGTCCCAATGCACCAGCAGTGGATGTGATGTTCCTTATGAATTCTCATCAGGTTGAACAAAGATAGTGGACCACATGTCTGGGAACTCTTGTACTTTGTTTTGCAGTCACCATAACTCCTGCACCCAGCCCACTGTTTAGACACAAAAGGTGTTGGCTCACTAGCTCTTAAATTCTACTGTAGCCTTCCACAAGCCCTTGGATTTTGTACAGTACACTTCAATAAGCAAACAGCTCCCACAGCAACCTTCTCAAAGGTGCTGGCTCACAAGCCACAACACATTGCCAATCTCCCCACCCCACAACAAACTTTAGTATGGAGCGTGGGGTAGAATATGACAGCTATGTGTGGCCCAGGCAAAGCAGAGGAGAGAAATAAAGACAGAAAAGGGAGAAAGAGCAAAGAATATCAGCCGTCCTTAGATCTGACGTCGATCCTGCCATGTGGATGGTCCAGAGCTGGGGTTGCGCAGCAGGAATGAAAGAAAAAGAGAGAGAGGGAGCCCAATCCCCTTTCTTTTGCATACCTGGTTATGCAAACTAGATAATTCATGCGTTTTATTCACCTGTACAAAGCCAGCCCTTAGAGCCCTCTTTCAGGAAGTGAGCAGGGTGGACTGAGCAAGGGTCTCAAGATGAGCAGTCTCAGAGCAGTGAGACTTCCATGGGACCCCCCCTCCCATTACATCTTTCTTGCCATAACAGTCAGAAGGTTTGACCCAAACCACATTTATTCAGGTTCTTTCCACTAGGTGAGTGACCCAGTGCCAGCACAGTGACAGGGCTGTGACATTTAGTGCACAGTCTGTATGGTTGGGGGAAAAAGAGAGAAGAACTGAGTACTTATACAGGCAAACTAATCTGGCAAAAAAGAGACAGAGCCTTCTGCAGAGAGCTTTTAAACTCTCGCTTCTGTCAAACTATACCAAACTGACCTTTGTACAGCTCTGCAACTTTTGAGTCATGTCTACTTTCTGTGATTAAAGTAAAGCAACCCCACTTCAGTAAAATGAGAGAAAATTGTGGCAGAAAAAGCTCTGGATTTTTACTTTAATCTTTTTTGCTGAAACGCTGATAATTTACAGAACATCATTAACAGTAAGCTTTTTTTCTTTATTAAGCTTTAATGAAACCAGCATTCCTACCGAAAGACTGTATTTTAATTCTTGAAATAAATCCATTGCATTGCAGGGACACTGCAAGCTAAGTAATCAATGGTTTTTATTTTTTTCTTTTAAGATTCATGTGTTCTATGTTATATAACATTGAAAGACGTTTTAATAATTGCAGTATAAAATATGCTTTAACACACACCCTGCCGGAATCTGGACTCCGAATAAAGGCAGGCTGCTCTTAGGCAGAAAAGCAAAATTCCTTTGTCAGTCAATAATGTTTCAAGCAGAAATCTATTTTTATGACTTCATTTACTTCAGAAAATATATGAAATCAAAAACAAAACTCAGGATGCATGAAACTGAAAAAACATCAAATTGCCAACTAGTGATCTTGAAGCATCATATTTTGCAAATTTCAAGTTAAAATAAGTCGGAAAACTCCCCCTAGTATGTTTTTAAAAAGAAAAAGAACATCACTTCTTTGCTCCACAGCATCTAAAATGCTTTAATAAATGTTAATGTTAAAAGGAAGATGTTTTAACCGTTACCTAAGGGACTAAATACATAATAAGTACCAAGGTACATGGAGTACCTCTTTTTTCCTTGAATTAATGCTAAGACTGCAGAGCTTCTTTATTTTTCTGAAAGAATAGTCCTTTTGTAGCAGATGACTTCACATTTTGTGGCCAGGGGCCACAAATTCACACTTCCAGGAAGCTTTCTTGTTTTAAGTGTGGAGTCAGATCTTCAATTCTAGCTCAGGAAATGGATCTACAAACAAGTGACAACAGCAAAAGTCTACTTTGAAGTCTGCTTCCAGCAGGCAGGAAACCGTGCTCTGGAAACGTGTTTTCCATGTAGGGTTGTGCTCTAGGAATGTGTTGTCTATGTATGGCTGTGATCTAGAAGTCTGTTGTCTGTGTAGCGCTGTGTTCAAATGTGAGGCCACGGGGCTGGTAAACCACTACTGTCAGAGAGTGTAAACAGCAAAAGTGTGTCCATGCAAATCTGGTTCATTTGCTCTGCCTGTTTTCAGCAAAAATTTGGATATTTTAATTTTTGATTTTCAACAAATGCTTTGATTTTAAACAAATAATTTAATGCATTTATAGACCCACAATCATCACTTTTCATCTGAAAGGAAAACTTCTCTGAAATGTGTTAAAATTTGACTGTCATGAAGAATCAAAGGTTGGTTTCATTGCTACAGGATATTTATTCTTTGAAACAATATCCAAAAGAATTGTGATCCCTGGAAATTAGATATATGTCAGTAAAATGTCATCAGAAATTTCAGGTTTGTGTTTGGGGTCAAATTAAAGGCTATTACCATCATTTGGAGTGTCCTTAGCAAAGGGGTTTTCTGGGAGATCAGTAGATCCCACTCTACTTGTTTAAACATTAACCTGACGATTGGATGAAGAATGCCTATTGCTGATGACACATAACAAAACCCCCATTATTTCCCTTTAATTTTGAGCCTGGATATGAAGCAATTTAAAAGTCCCAAATATATCCTAACATCTCTTTGCATCTTGATTAAGTTTTTGCCTTAGTCTTGGACTCTTCACAAGTTAAAATGGTCACTTATTTAAGAGCTTGATGGCAAAACCAGGAAAATATTTTATTTACTTTGGGATCAGAATCCAGATTAAAATATAATGTTTTTTACTGGTGGTATGCAGTGAGAAGAGAAGCCCAGAGAAGAACAACATTTTTTCCACAAAATGAGTTGATGGTTTTAGTTGTTACTGTTTTACTGGGAAGATGTATTGGACACAAATAGATCAGCTGGAAAACAACTTAGGGAAGCTCATAACCTCACTTTTTCCTGCAGCCAGATAAGCATTTAAGTCTCCATATATAAAATCAGTGGGATTCTGCACCAACATAGCAAGCAGTTCAGAACTGACCGACAAATAGAAGAAACCCTTCCAGTCTTATGTTCTAAGCTAAAATATGTTGCTTATTTCTGTATTTAACATGGACTAAGCCTTGCACCAAAGCTAAAAAAAAAAAAAATTGTATTTTCATTTTGTATGTTTGTACTAAAAAATGGTATCTTTAGGTTATTAAAGAGAAATATTATTTTGGCTCATTCTCTCCCTCACAGATTTGGAGTATTATATGGTGTATCATATTATAAACTGTCTGTAAATAACAGAAAAAAAAAGCTTCTTAACTGTCATTTGAATAATGGAGTGTTGCTTGCTGAACTGTTCATTTGAAAACTCATTGTGTTGCACAGTAATCACAGAATCTCCAGTTTTCTTATCCTTTATGTCACTGAAAAATGCTTGCTGTTGTGTTGTTCTGTTTTCATTTTCATCATGTTCCAAACCAGAAATGTATCACTGTCTAAAAACTCTGTTGGTAGGTAATAGAGAAAGGCAAGTGAAAGGTCAAATCTCTTGCAAACTGGTGAAATACATAGCTTAAATTTAAATAGAAACCACATTGTATGACCAAATAAACAATATATGGGTTGTAGTATAATTTATAAAATGAATAATGTTGTCATTAAGGGTGCCTGGGACTGTAGCATTCATGAATAAGGCAAAATTCCCATTGATTCGGCTTTAGATGTGTGCTGGATTCTTGGTTGGTTGAGGTAAAAGGCATCTGTTTGCATTTCCTCTGCTCTATCTAATACCTCCTTTATTTGTTCCCACTCTTAACAAAAATACATGTACAAAAAGTCCTCACTGGGAGACATGCCTACATAATGATTTTATCTTGCTAATATTTTGCCATTATTCCCTCAAATGGATCTTTCAATTTTCTCACCTACCATTTGCTTTATATTTGCTCACAAAATAACTTACCGTATTGTGAGCACTTATGCACACACAGGAAAGTTGGTAGAATGGTAAAGTAAGTGCTGGCACCACACTTTGTTTCCTCGGGCTTGTAACTGTACCTCTAAAGAACTCCCTGGAGGCTGCTGCAGGATCCCTTCAAAATCTTGTTCTACCCCCATTGCTTAGCTGACGAGGATACATTAAGGGATGTTAGAACCATCTCTGAAGAGGCAGGAGGAATGCAGGGACTGTGCCAGAGGCTGTGCTTGTTGATCTTTGTCACACGGAAGACAAGAGCTCAGATCATATCCCCAACCATGAACACATGGCTTGAGGTTGTGCATCCTCAGTAGCTCTGAGGGCTGAATCTTCACCCCCTTTGGGGAGAGCTCTCATGGTGTGAGCCCCTGAGGCCATGGCAGCTGCTTGTCGTGCCTGTGAACCCATCCATAGGGCAGAACAGGTCTGCCTTCACTCCAGTGTTCCTCTCATGTGAACAAGGCAGGGCGTCGAACTTGTGGTTACATATTTGTATGAGATTATATTCGACTATTGCAATACCACAGCTGCCCAAACTGCCTCTGTCCAGCTCTCCAGAAGAAAGGCAGGCAAATCAGCAGGGTCCATCTGTGACATGCACATTACTGGCTTGTGTATGTAGTGTGATCTTTCCCAGAGTAAGTATTTGCTTCTGAAGAAGTCTAGGCAGGCAGAAATTAAATGCTGGAGCTGAGTGCAGTATTTTGAAAATCACTATTAACTTATATTACAAACTTCGTAAAGATGTGCTAATTCCAGAGTAACTTTGGCTATTGCAAAGAACAAAATAGAATTAGCAGATTTAGGGAGGTGATTCTGCCCCTCTACACTCTCAGCTGAGACACCACCTGGAGTGTTGCACCCAGCTCTGGGGTCCCCAGCACAGGCAGGACATGGACTTGTTGGACTGAGTCCAGAGGAGGCCAACAAGTTGATAAGAGGGATGGGGCACCGCTCCTGCTAGGAAAGGCAGAAAGAATTTGGTTTATTCAACCTGAAAAGGTTTTGGAGTGACCTACTTACAACCTGCACCTGAAGGGAACCTATAAGAAAGATAGCCAGAGTCTATTTACAAGGGCATGGAGAGACAGGAGAAGGTGGAATGGCTTCAAACTGAGAGAGAGCAGGTTTAGATTAGGCTATAGGAAGAAATTCTTTACTTTGAGGGTGATGAGGCTCTGGAACAGGTTGACCAGAGAAGCTGTGGATGCCTCATTCCTGGCAGTGTTCAAGGCCAGGCTGGATTGAGCTCTGAGAAGCCTGGCCTAGTGGAAGGAGTCCCTGCCCATGGCACTGGGGTTGGAACTTCATGGTCCTTAAGGTCCCTTCCAACCCAAACCATGCTATGAAATGATATCTACTATTACTAAGCTTTTTTTAAGGCCTTTTGTAGGATGCTCTAGTGCTTCAGATAAGACATTGACTACTTTCAAATGTCATTTTAATAATTTTAAGGAATTTTGAAAACCACTGGTCAAGAAAAGTATAAAAAAAGCACAGCTGCATATATAATCTGGCCTGGGACTGAAGTGGAAGGATGTATATTTAGAAATAATATGATGAAAAATGATAAGCATTCTTGCACTTTTGCCACAATCAGGTATCTTCATACCATCAGCAAACAAGGGCAAGACACTCAGAAGATGCCACATGCTACTGCTTCCCTTGTTCTTTGTATGTGCTGCTTGTAGTTGAGTCCTTTTTTAGGCTGTGACAATTTCTACCTTAAGGGGCGGCCGTGGCTTTACAGTGGTTCTGTGAGTTACTGAGAAAGGGTCACTCTCAGCCTGTGAAATAAAGGCCACAAAACCAAAGGAGAAAGTGACAGTACTTATCCTCTTTTCAAGGTGGGGCAGAATTATTACCTTTAGCAAAGTGTATGACACAAAAGTAAAATTAACTGTAAAACTCAATTGAGATCAGTGCTGAAGCTCAGTGAAACACTACAGATGTTTAACAAGACAGTTTTTCTATTTAATTGCCTGGGCCCTGCACATGAACTGTGATGCCATTTGCCTGTAGAGTAAGTGTTCTGGGAATCTTACAGCTGCTCCAAGAGCATTGGTTCTCTTGGTGGATAAATACAGCCTGATATTAAAAAATCCAAAAGAAGGTGATATATAACCTCAGCCTTTTTACCAAAGGTAATAAAAGATTAATTTAATGAACAAGAAAATTATAGCAATGGGTATATTTCTGGTATTCATCAACAATGCACAATATATATAAAAAATGCATCTGAAAATCCTATTCTTTATATGAATAAGAAGAAAAAGCTGTTTTAGCATAAGGAAGATTCTCAGTGAGAAGAAACTGTATGTTTCCAACCTTGCAAAATGCACATATTTGGTCTTTTATATGCTTCATTCTGTTAATCTTGCCTTTATGCAGACTGTAAGGAGGCTGGGATACTTGTATTCAAGAATCTAATTCAGGTTTCTATTCAACTGAGATAAGTATCCAGCGGAAGGGGACAGCCCCCTGAAAAGCTCACACAGAGTGCTATTGTGTCATAAAAAGAGGGCATGCAGATGACGAATGAAGTCCTGTATAGAAGTCTTCTATAAATTACAGATGTTACTGCTTCCATAGAAAACTGAACTCTTATGTAAGGGTGAGAACATCATCTTCATAAGTGCAAAGGCACGGAGTAGGGTGTCTTAAAAGGTCATATTTATAACAGGTGGATGTAAAATGTCTCTCAAAAGAGATATAATGTCAGGAAAGAAAAATGCTTCTGTATCCAGGAAACATTTCTATCAAAAAGCTTTGCTAAAGTATTTAGGATTCCTAGGAAAAGCTCTCGAGAAATCCTGGGTTTAGGTGTGGGTGGAGAAGAGCTTCTCCACAAAAACTCATTTGTATTCAAAGGTATAGGCAGGCAGAACTGTGGAGGGTCAGTGATGGCAGAACTGTGGATGCCTCCAGCTGTATGACTGGGGAGTGTGTTGTAAAACAGCCTCTATGACAGTTCTCTAGGCAAAAAAATCATCAGTTCTTCAGCAGAGAAGAAATTCCTTGTGCAGTTTAAGAATGGGGGGAAATCTACTGTTTTTACTTAAATCTCAAACATTCTCTCAAAATGAGCCACCTACATCTAGGTGGCTTCTGTCTGGAAACCTCTGTTTTGGCTTCTCAAAAATGTATTTACTGATCCATTGGGCACTCTGCACTTTGAAGTTAACATTAAAATGGGTGTCAGAAATCTGTTTCCTATAATCTGTGCGGAAAATGATGGGATGGGAACTTTGCTTTTACTGGGCTTATTCAACCTTTCAGAGTGCCTTATCCATGCACAGTTTTTCTGCATGGATGTAATTATATCCTGTACTTTAGCTACGGGTGTCTATTTGCATCCTGCAGAGAGAGAGCGCCTAGGGATGTACGACACCCATGAAAGACCAAGGCCCTCATCCAGGCTGGTGGCAGACAGAGCATGGCATCAAGAATGCACATCTGGCATAGTGGCAACAAGGCTGTTTCTGTTCTTTGCTACCATGAGCTGGAGATGGTGAGAAATTTTTTTGAGGTGTATTAAGATATCTTTGATGACAGAAGCCAGTTCTTCAAGAAAAAACCTTTGCTCACAGAAAAGCTGTGGTCTAACTGAAGCTTCCCATGGGAACCTGCATTTCATTTCCACCATGGAGATATTAGGGTGTTGACTTGATATTGCCATGCTAGCTAAGGTGCTGGATCAAGCAGAGTAGAACTGTCTCTTGAGTGTTCAGTATTCCAGGTGAGGGTCCTGACCTGCAGGAATCCATCTTCTGACCACCTGAGTACCTGTGCAGTCAGTGCACTCACTTCCTTCTTACTTTAGTGCCAGCAATTACCTTCCTTCTTATTTCTTCTTCATCAGCATTGGCCTTTGATGCCCTTTGATGAAAGAAGAAAAGGGTATTATTTATCCAAAGTGAGAAAAATAACTCTTAACAGCAGAGAAAATGGAGATGGAAAAGTCCTGAAAAGAAAATATTTAGATAACCAAACAACTTGCAGTCAGCCCATACCCACTTTCCTGATTACTTTTCCTTGCTCTATCCGCAAGCATCTATTTTGTTCCCAGTGGCTGCCCCAGAAAGGGTTGTCCTCCTATTGCCAGTGATATTTTTTTCTTTTTCACATAGGAACAAGCACAGCCTCTTCTGCAGTTTACAAGCTCATACTATAAACAGAAATATATTGTAGGAGAAATTAACCTTGCTAACATATGCAAATATCAGAGAAGAATGTGAGGATTAGATTAGAAAGGGTAAAAGAGGTTTAGTAACATGAAGAAGTAGCAAAAGTAGAAAAAGGGTGTTCCCACTGCTTTTTAAATCTGTCTTTAAATTATTTACTTTGCACTTTGACAGCTCACAATTTAAATTATTTCATTCATCTTAATATTTAATCACAGTTTTTAATTATACTAGTAACTTGAGGCTACTTCTTAACTCAGCAATAGCTTCATCTTCTATTAATAAATGGCACATACCCTTGGCTTTGACACTTACTTGCTGTGAGTGTTTCAGCTTTGGTGGAACATGCAGTTCAGGGCACTGTTATTGCATCTTAAATCTCAAATCTTCTTAAATTATCAGCACAGCATTTAACCCTGATGATAATAATTTAGCATAAAAATGTTCAGTCTTCACTGTAGTTCTTAATGCTACTGTTGCTAAAATTGCAAGAGATCAGAGAACAAGTACTTATAAAAAAATCTTATTCCAAAAGATATTCTTCCAGATGATTTTTATTCTCAGTCTGGAGAGGAGACAGTCTGGTACCTGAGAGCTGTGGGCTGGAAGAGTGTTACATCTCCATGTGTGGCTGGCAGGGTTTGGGATTGAGGATCTGGGTTTTTTTTTTTTTGAGCTGCATGCCAGATGAACTCCCTTGCTGGGGTTACAGCGCTTGTGTGGGCACTGGGCTGCTCTGGTTTGGAGGCTGCTGGGGAACAGGGGCCATCCAGCCCAAGCCCACCAGGGAACAGTAAAAGATCTGGGACTTGTTGAGCTATCTACTCTACCCACAGCTTTCTGAAGTCTATGTGGCTCTGTGACAACTAGGGAATGTGATTTATGGGTTCGAGAAAGTTGACCATCTTTCCCCTGAGCTTCTGAGGCCGAACTCCTGTTTTTGTAGGCAGCAAGTCAGATAATTTTTTTCCCTATAAATTGGCCACCCTCTATTTTACAATGTTAAGTTTTTTTGTTCTAATCCTTCTTATTGAGAGTTTGCTCCAAAAGTTGGCTCTTCTCTTGCTTTTTATGATTTCCAGCCAAAATTTATTCACAGAATAAATTCCGAATTTATTGCCAACCTGGTTCCTTAGCTCAAAAAAGACTCTTTGATTGATCTACACGCAGCAATCAGAATCTTCTCAGCATTCAATTTTCCAGACTAAGAGAGCTGAGCTCTTCCAGTTTCTTTTGACATGATTAATCTAGAAATATTTACTGTTCCTCTTTGCATTAATTTTTCTGGATTACTGATGACTAGAGCAAGGTGGACTTTTCCCACTGACACTTCACCAGGGTTGGCATACAGCACTCTGATGGCACTTACTGGCCAAATCTCACCTCCTGTGTACTGTTGATACTAACAAGAATGATCAGTATGAGCAAAATGGTGGATTTAACAGAACCTCTAATAAATTTGGTTAAATCAGACTACAAGGGCTGAGCTTATTATGTAGCATATGTTTGTATTGATACAGTGGTAACATGAGGATCAGGAACCAAGACACAGTGGCCCCCATGGGTAGTGCTATTTGTAGGTCATCTGAAAGGACCAGAACCACAAATGTGTGATGATTGGTGGCTTTCTGCTCAAGGAGCTGGCCACTTTGGGTTCTATTCATAATGTGGTAACTCTCCCCATCCACTTATTGGAGACTTACCACTCATAAAAAGTTCTTTCCTGTCACCTGTGGCCACAAAGGTTATCTTAGAGTCAGGCTGAAACAAGGATTTCAGCTCAACTGGACCCTGAATAGTCTAAGTCAGAAGTGTAACATTTCCTGTGCGATGTTTTTCTTTGAACCAGAACAGATCAACACCAAGAGGAAGAAGAGAAGCATCAGCTTCCATTTCTTCAAAGCTCCAGTGTGAAATATCCGTGTTAAAAATTTGTTAGTCTGCCTGTTAACTATTCAAAGGATTCTTCAGGGTTATAAGATCCAACCCAGGCACTTGCAGTAATTACTACTAAGAGCACTCTACTAGAAGCATCTGAAGAAGCAGGAAAAATAACATGCATTTGGTGTCAGAAAAGCAAAAGAAAATGTGGGGGATGAAGGAGTTGAAATAGCAGGTAAGGACTCCAGCTATTGCATCTGAGATTCTCATGAAATTCATCAGAGAGGGATTAAAGAAGTGGTTTTTCCCTTCAAAATAGAAGTTTCTAAAGACTGAGGTGGGCAAAAACTAGCTACTCTTTTTTTTTTTTTCATTAACCTCAGGCCACAGGCAGTGGATGTAATTTAATAACCTACAATTAAACAAGAGCAGTCTAATTACTAGTTTGTGCTAAAAAAAATGTCAAGAGAGTCACACTCTTTGAAAGAATAAAATTCTGAGAGGATTATTTGCAAGTGAAATACTCCAAAGAGAAATTTATTTAATAGTAAAAAAATACCTGAATTTTGCTGTTTATGGGATCCTAATTTTGAGATCAGACTGCAGTAGAGAGATCAAAATTGTGAGAGAAATATGGAATGAGATTCTGACTCACATTTAGAAGCAGCTGTGTTACTGTGCCAGTCTGGAGAACACTTTTGGATAAGAATGCAAGTTTTAGAAAGAAAAGAGGTGATGCTACAGAAGATTGGGCTAACAAACAAGTCTCAGTAAAAAAAAAAAATAAAATGGGTTGAAAAAATAATTAAAACCCCCTTCAACAATTCCCTTCTCATGGAGCAAAGAAGTAACGTGAAAGTTTCAACTTGTCCGAACAAATAGCAACAAAGCAATTCTTGGCCTTTGATTGAGCTACTATGTTGCAAGAAATAAAGCTACAATGAGAAGCCGTGTCTAAGATGAAATTAAGTATTCTGTACAGCAAAGAAGCTTTTTCCATGAAGATTGCTCAGATTGAGCCCTACTTGAAACGACTGAAATGTGCCCTTGAACATGAGTGGCATTGTTGCTTATAAACTGGATACTGATACCCAGATCAATATGAAACCTTAAATCAATTTGGATACAGAGAAATAAGCCCAGGTTGTACAGTGACAAAGTCAATTCAATAACAGCTGTATACAAATGAAATGTAATTTCAAGGCCTTGAGAACAGAATTTTACTTATTATTGAGGAAGACAGAAGCTGGAAATATGTGTGGTGCTTCTTCTCCTAGGGAGAAGACATAAGCTACACTGCCAGAATCATCTGGAGATATAAAGAAAACAGATTAGAAAACTCCAAACTGTATTAAGATATAGGCAGCAAAGGGAAAATTAGGAGGGAAATTCCACATACACACACACACACACACACACACAAAAGAAAATTAAAATTGTCATTATCGTTGTAAAAGAGCATTGAGAAAAATGTAGAATGGAAATCACAAGTATTTAAAAATGTGCATGATGAAAGAAACTTTCTATCCATGATCATGATATTCTTTATATGTTTTGGAGCTTTTAGAAACAAATGTCTGTAACAAAGGAAAAAAATGGCCCTATTCTCTTAATGCATATTTACCACACAAAGACATAAACCCCAACCTGTCAAAAGAAACTCCTTATATAGTGTTCTCAAGTCACTTTTCTAGATCTCTTTGATAAAAATGGACATTACAGTACTTTTTCGCCTCAAAGAATCACTGAAACAGAGAGCAGTTCTCAATGTTTAGCTTATATATGCTATTGTAATGAGGCCAGAGCACACATCTTACTTACCTAAAGTTGGTAGTCTGTACTAGAGAGCAAATTTATGTTAAGGAATAAATGAATAACTCATTTTGAATAATTGGTATTCTAAGTTAATCTGTGACTGTGATTTGGCTTGATTTACACACTGATTTAAATATGATGGGTAAGTGGCACCCATGGCAGCATCTTTGAGCGGGCAGGCTACTCCTTTGCCATGGTATGTGCGAGTGCTTCCCATTTCCTGGTGCTCAGAAGCAGGTGCAGGCTGACTATCACTGCTGTACTGGAGCAAGATCCAGGTGTGCACCAATCCTTTGTCCCTGAATCCTGCAGACCCAGTTCCCATGGCAAGGGAAGCCCAGGCCCAGCTGGAAGATGAGCCACGGCACGCTGCTGCTGGGCGTTGGTCTGCAGGCTCTGTGCAGCAGGACCCTGGGGCGTGCCAAGGCATGCAGGAGAGCGTAAGCACAGACACTGACACACAGAATGTGAGAACCGACTGCTCCAAGTTTCCAGGCTTCCTTTGAAGTCGATGGGAACTTGCCTGAGTAAGGTACACATTAAAATGGGATAGAAGTGTTCGGTTTTGGCCTGTTAGGACATGGGTGTCAATAGAAAATTCTTCATTGCTGAAAGAACATTCACAGGGAGGTAGAAGATGCGAGCATGAATCTCCTCTCCTGCCTCCTGAGTAGATGTTTCAGCCACTGACTTGCTCTAAGTGGTGACTTTGTTCTCCCCCTTTTTCCTCCATCTCCATTTTTTACTCTGCTCTTGTTAAGAACTTAAAAAAAGCCCACCAAAACAACACCTGGAATCTGAAGGGTGGACACTTCCTCTCTTGAGAGACTTAAATCCCAGAGCTTGACAGGGTTTGGTTCACTTCCTTTCTTTGGTGTTGCTTAGTGCCTAGCTGCTAGCAGTTCCTGGAAGACCACTGTGAGTTCCTCTCATGGGTGACTGACTTTCCTCACACAGGGAGCTCAGGCTCTAACTTTGGTCTGCATCTGCCGTGTTTAACTGAAACTAAAAGCATCAGTGAGGAGCATGGTGACTCTTAAATCACTGTGTTGACTAAGCCCAAAGCCCAGAAGAGCTGAGGTGAAATCACAAACGATAATGACCATAAGGGAGAGATAATGGCGGCTGATTTTATTTTAGTGATGTAAATAAAATGTGCTGCATCATTACACAGTAACTGATGAGATGTGAGTCCGGACTGGAAGAAAGACAGGGTCAGTTACCCTTGTCCTCCCTTATTGAAGACAACTAGACCATGTAATTCCTTTCACAAGCTGGTGACCCTCCAGCCTCCGGCCTGACATTATATATTTTGTATAAGTAATAACTAGAGCTTATAGCTAGGGTGTAAGTGCAGTTATGTGTAGATAAATATGTAGATAAATATGTAGATAAAACAGATGTCTTGTATGTGCTAGTGGTATATCGAGGATGTATGACAGTTAAGACATCAGTAATTGTTACATACAGCTTCAGTGTTACTTACTTTGAGAGAAATGTGGCTGGCTGGGACACTTGAAGTATAAGTTGTGGTTTTCCATATACAGCTCCCTATTAAATATTCTACACAGCAGCCACTATGCTTATGTTCTTCCCTAAGTGGTCATTTTGAATGGCAAGCAGTTCAGCACTTATTGACAAGTTGCTTTCTTGTCTAAAAATAGAGGAATATGTGGAACCTACACAGCAGGTAGTCAAGTAATAACGAAAGTGATTGATGATAAAAAGCTTGCTTTTTACTCTCCTCTCATCAACAACCTATTGGGATCAAGAGAACACTAGAATAGAAATTAATCTTCCTTGAGTTATTCTAAACATCAACTGATAGGAGATTTCTTTGATCTCATTCAATTGAAATTGATTAATTCTGTTAATTACTCTGTTTGAACTGAGTTAGCAGGAATTTTCTGCACGTTGCAGTATCCTTGATGGTTTGCCTTCTCGCATGCCAAGCAAGTAAACTTGGTAAAGAATGTGAGAGCAGATGATGTCAGCCTAGTGTTTGCTAAGACTGATAATGACTATCAGTGATAAATATCTGTAGAAATGATCAGATGTAATTTGTTTCTGTATTTGGATTTTTTTTGTTGAAATTGTCATTGGTTAAAATACATAAACAGTTCTTGGGACAGGAACTCATGAATTCTTCTGCCAAGAAAATGCATAATCACTAAGCTACGTATATTTTCTCTCCTTCTCCCTCTGTCCATTTCATACCTCATGAATCTTTAATCCTATAGGAAGAACTGGGATTATTGGAGCTCAACACCTGCTGGATTGTGGGATTGTCATAAACCTAGGGTGGTTCCCCAAGTTTTCTGCCATGTCCTTATTCCTGATGCCTGCTGGGAAGGTTCGGATAACATTAATAGTGCAGGACTAACCTCCTACCTGAAATCTGTTTTTTTTCTGGTTAGAAGACTGAATCTTATGAGCTAGAGGAGATATTTGTAGTGCTCAGGAATGTACAAATAGATAGACATACACTGAAGTATTTGCCACATACCTGAGGACACGGCTGCTTTTGGTTTGTCAGCCATCCTGAAATCTGTCTTTCTTCTATCTAACCTTTAGTCAAAAACAAAACTAATTTATTGTGCTATAATTTTATTATTAAAAAGTTTATCAGAGGGAATTTCTGGAGAGAGGCATGAGAAATGAAACAATAAAACATGTTGTAGGTACATGTTATTCTAGCTAAGCTTCAAAGTGGTTTGTCTTTCCCATGTAGCTAGTAGCCAAAATGATTTCCAAAATACCACCTCCCAGCCCTCTGGTGCCGGGATCCAGTTCACTCACATCCTGCCTGATACTGGTTAGTCTCTGCTCTATAAAAATGCCTTTGGAATGCCCTTCTGTGACACTGTAGCTCAGCTGGAAGTCAGCAGCTGATCCACTCTGAAGAAACCCTTTATGCAACAGGAAGGCGAAACATCCTGACAAACTCAGTACTTGCTCTGGGGGTAAACAGGTCATTTACCTGTTTTCAGTAAAATTCTTTCTGCTGCTGGAAAGGGAGGTGAAACTTGCTAAGGACTCATGTGAGTGTATTACTATTTATATAACTCAAGTGTAAAATGTCTTGTGCACAAATACGTAAGTGAGAACAACAAATATAGCTCAGTAATATTTCCTAGAGATCAGATAAAATCACAGAGCAGTGCCCTGGAGTCCAGTAGCATGCTAGGATCAGTGATCTCTAAGTGTGGCTTGCTTGAAATGTGCTTACTTGAACACTGGAGTGATAGGCTCTCCCAGAAAGGTTTAAGATGTGGATTTAAATGCCTTTATGCAGAAGAAATACCTTTATGCAGAAGAAATAATTAGAGTCCTTTTTGTTTATCCTCAGAGAGTCTTGCAATCATTGCACCATTATGTAAAATCTGGAGGTTTTTATTTATGTTTCCAAAGAAAGCAGTAACCATATCTACTATTTACATAAAGTTTTTTCTGCTAGCCTTCCAAACAAGCCGAACTAAGGGCTATTTTCTGGATCAATTGGGCATAAGAATTGGGCATAATGTTGAGCAGCATGGTGGGAAGTGTGTTCAAGGAGCAGAAAGCTTGTTCAAGAACACCAGTGGTGAAAACTGAGCCACATAGAAATTAAAATAAATTGCTTTTGGGGGAATCATTATTTTGCTTGTAGACACCTCTGTCCGCATCAGATGTTATGTCTTTCACCTGCAAAATTATATAAAACCCCCCAAAGTAGCTGACAAAAAGCTAACTCCAGAACTGGAGGCAACACATGCCATGGAAGTACCATAATTAGGGAAGTTTGCCATGCTGAGGGGTCAAGGTTCCCAGTTTGAGTGTGCTGCTGGGAACACCATACCTGCCCTGCCTCTGGAAGCTGACAATACTTCTGTGTTATGCTGCATAACCCTTTGCATGCAGGGGCTTGCTGTGAATTCCCACACAGCTCCGTGTTGAGTTTTACTGTGATGTACAGCAGATATATCCAGGATATCCAAAATCTATCACACCTGGATTACATGTATTTTTGTGGATTTGCTAGCAAAATGAAGGACCCAATCCCTGCGACCCTGTAAGTTAGGAATAAGGGATGCGCCTTTTTTCCACACTTTACTAAAATCTAGTTTACTACTTATAATATTGTGATCAGAGCTCACTTTCCAAAATATTCTAGGCAATATTTATGAGTTAGTAAAATTGCCAGATCTTCCCTCTAAAATAAATTGCCAATAAGTCCCCAAGAATCTGGTGCAAATATTCAGCCCGAGGCTTCTTACTCACTGCTTCTGTTGTATTTCTTCCATTGAGACACTCTTACTGGATAAAGCCTTAGGTAAATTTTTCGAGTTGTAGTCCTTGTAATATCTGAAGTTGTTACGAGAAAGAACATGAAAAGCTAAGAAAGCAATAATTTCAGGAATTGGTTTCTTTATGACTTTTCTATTAACTTTTTCCTGGCAATCATGCTCATTAATTTGGTATAGTCCCCTTTTTAACATACATATACACAAAATCACAGAAAGTTTACATAAATTGTTATGGGGAGTCACTTATACTATATTTGTTGCCAATATAAATAGTTTAGAAAAATAATCATTTTTATTGAAGAATACCTTTTACACTAACATAATGATTATTTTACAATTTTACTTGCCCTTTTGTATGATGGGGCAATTAATCTTTTTGGGCAAATGATTACAAAAATATTAATCTGCTGAGAATTTTAGAAATAGAACAGCTTTTATGTCCAGGCTGCTAAAATGGAATGGAAATTTCATAATATTAATTTTAGCTGGTTCATGTGAAGGGATCATACAAAATAACTTTCTCACCAGTCACAGCCCTAAGCGCATCTGGTTCTATTTGGTGCCTGGGGTATTACATCTGGGGTATATTTATATTTGCTGTGCAAAGAGGAAAATATGGGCCAATCGTGCCCTGTATTTTCTACCTATATTTTCCCTGGAGCCGGAGTCCAGCTTTTAATGTTCCCTCTACCAACAGAAAATAAAACGTAAAACTGTACAAGCCCATGGCTGAGTTTCCTTGCATTCTTAACATCAGTGACAGGATACAACAGAAAAGCCTTACATCTAGCACAAGTATATAGATTAGAAGCCACTTTAAAGCTGAAAAGATGAGTATGACCCTGTAGCCTGTTCTCCTGCCAGCAGAGTCTATAACTGCCAGTCAAAGATTAAACCACCAACCCCTGAATTTCAAGATCACTCTTTAAACAAAATAGAAGGAAGTGCCTTCAAGGATAGAAATGCTGAGCAATGCAAATGCATGATGCATCTGAATGGCGGGATTTTATGTTTCTTGCTTCCCAAATACCTTATGAAAGCTGGGCTCTGCTCACCCAGCTTTCTGCCTGTATGGTTTTAGTGGCATCTTTGTCACAGCAGAGAGAACAAGCCCTAGAACAAGCTACTGAATTAAGAAAAAAAAAAAGAAAAAAAGACAACCAAATGCTGTCTTTCTTTAAAGAAATCTGTAACATCCTTTCCAGACATATCTCTATGTAGCTGAACACAGAGTTTGCCAGAAAACAGTCTCTTGTGCATATTTGAAAATAATTCATAGATTTCATTACACTTTTATGACTAAAGCCAGGTAGAGTAGAGTCTGGTGGCTTTAAAACATAGATGATACTTAATGTTCTCCTTTTTCATCGCCTCATTTGTATTCTTTATTTCTGCTAGCAAGTTCTTTCGTTAGCCCTACATGATACTTATTTAGTATTGCCAGGGCTATTTTCTCTTATTTTCTCTTTGTCTGTTTTGTTTTTGTTTCTTCCAAATCTTATTTGTGGATTACTTGAAAATAAAATCACTAATGTTATTTTAGGTGATTTCCAGTGTCCTCTGTCTGTATTTAATTTTATTAACAGATTGTTGTGTCATATGTCTGTGTCACTAATTCCAGAGTTCCCTAAAACGTGGATATAGTACTTTACAAATAAAAAAAGTCTTCAGCTCCTCAAGACATGATTTAAAAGTGAGCTTACTGACTCAAGGAAAACTCTGTTTAGAGTCAGCACAAACTTTGGCCATTCTTGTCAGGCCTGAGGTGTGCAGTCATATGTATGTTTTTTTTTCTTTTAAAATATTACCTGCTTTTTTCCAGTCTGCAAAGACAATACTTTGCAGATGGAGATAAGGTTTCCATCTCATAAGTTATCTAGTAGCACCATGAAAATCAGTTACATGGTTGGTACTATTGGGTGTGGACAGACAGATATGAAATCTAGATATTCCCATTGTCAACCTCCTGTTTTGAAGAGACCACCATGGCAATAATGGAAAACAAATTACAAACCAGAAATTTTGTAGAACATTTTGGTGATTACAGAAAAGAAGTTTGCAATCATCCCAAAGTACTAGCTGTCCATCAAGGAGATCAGCAATTCAAAGTAGTCATAAGTTTTTTCTGTGCATAAATAATCCATAATAATGGTGACATATGGCAATTCACATTTATCATGGATGAGAATGGCACTGAAGCTTAGTTATAATCATTGCTTCTGAAGCTGTCCAAGCATAATGGATTTGTGGAAACAAATATGAAAAAAACAGTGGCAGAACATGTGATAAATAAATCCCACTAGGTCCGATAACACAACATAGGCAGGGAAGAAACCCACTGGGAGATTTGCAAGTCAGTAAAGAAAAATACACATTCACAATATTAATTGCAACAGTGAATGCTTTACGGGTTCTAAAACAACTTCCCTCTTGCTGCAAGTGGATAAATAGATAAGGCTTACAAGCAATGGAAAGAATTAGAACATAATTAAGACTGACAACTGAGCTGTATGAAAATAGATGAGCACATGTAAACATTTTCTTCTAGTAATTGATGAGGTGAGAAACAATGGTTTTTCTGCTGAATAAATGATTTGTCACATTCTAGGACAGGCATTCATAGTAGATATAATAACTTGCTAGTGAGGTAGAACTCATTAATATTGTGTGATGCAGTCGACATGCTGGAGGGAAGGGATGCTATCCAGAGGGACCCTGACACACTTGGGAGGTGTCACTCAACATGAGCTGGCAATGTGCACTCACAGCCCAGAAAGCCAACCAAATCCTGGGCTGCGTCCAAAGTAACATGGCCAGCAGGTCAAAGGAGGTGATTCTCTCCCTCTACTCTGCTCTGGTGAGTTCCACCTGTGGTGCTGCATCCAGATCAGGGAACCTCAACATAAGAAGGACATGGAACTGTTGGGGCAAGTCCAGAAAGGTAATGAAGTTGATAACAGGACTGGAGAACTTGCCCTACAAAGAGAGGCTGAAAAAATTGGAGCAGTTCAGCTCAGAAGAAAAGGCAGCATAGCATGGAAAACTCATAGCAACCTTCCAGTATCTGAAGGGACCCTACAAGGAAGCTGGAGAGGGACTATTTGTCAAGAACTGTAGTGGTAGGACAAGAGGGAAAGGGTATAACTTAGAAAGAAGGGAAAATTAATTTAGAAATTAGGAAGAAATCCTTTTCTGTGGGGGTGGTGAGGCACTGGAACAGGTGGCCCAGAGAGGTTGTGAATGCCCAAACCCCAGAGCTGTTCAAGGCCAGGTTGGATACAGCTTTGAGCAATCTCATCTAGTAGGAGGTGTCCCTGCTCATGGCAGGTGGGTTGGGACCAGATGGTCTTTAGGGTCACTGCCAACCCTCAACATTCTACGATTCTGTGATTCTGCAGCACATAGTCTAGTTGCCCTGTGTATGCTTAACTCATTTCAAAAGGTGAATTAAGAGATCACATATTTTTCAGTGGGTCTGTTTTAGGGCTTTATCATTTTCAGAGGCAGAGGAGGGCTGAGAATCACTCAACTGCAAGTGTCTCCTGCCTATTACCTTCTCCCCAGTGCTGGGAGGTTGTGTTTTCAGCACAGTTACATGGAGCAGCCTGGCATCCTTGCTGCCTGTGAAGGTCTGAAGGTCCATGGTCTGCCTTCTTGTTTACTCCAAAGAGAAGCAGGCTGTGTGCCATCAATCCCTCACTTAGTTTAAATTCCTATAGCACAATACAACTAATGGCTTCATGGTGAAGTACAGTGACATGGCAGGGCCTTAATGTCATAATTATCCATAAAGAACTGACAGATATCTTTTAATGTCTCCAAAGAAGCCAAGAGACAAGTAATTTGTAAGTCTGGCTGAATAAGTAAAATGAACATTAAAATTAACTTACTATGTAAGTCCAGTAGTGTTTCTGCAAAACTTTCTGGTAATAAAACTTAGCAGTAGCAGAGTTTTATCCTTGACTTTAACTGGGTGTACAGTTTGGCCAAATTCTGAAGAGAGGCAGAGGTTTCCTATCACGTGATAAGAAAGAGGGAATGCTGTGTTCAGCAGGTCCCAAAGCCTATAGCAATACACTGTTTGATCAAGGGCACAGGTCCCCTGTGGCCAATTAAACAGGTGCTCACATGAATAAGCTGCTGTTGAAGTCAGTGAGGCCAATGCCCTCACTGGAACCCTTATCATAACAGTCCCTTGGGAATGTAGAAATTCTTGGCACCTAAATAAGATTGAAGAAGGCTGGAATCTGTGGTGCCTCCCATTACGCAGTGGGTTAAGGGAGAAAAACATTTACTGCCCAGAGAGGTGGGGGCTTAGCAGAAGCATCTTGCTCTGGGCACAAAGCAAGAGCTCTTCATGACCTCTCAGGTAGGGGATGGGTCCTGAATTAGGAAGAGGAAAAGAAAGTGTTAGTGACAGGTAAGAGTACTTTTTACTTGAGACTTTTAAATTGGTCTTCATAGGTAATGCTTCTCTGGAATAACTATTTCCTTGCAAGTGACCTCCTGTCCTATCCAAACTACGTTTAGATCCTCTGCAGCTGTTATTTCCATGTATATGGGATTGCTATGTTTATCATGCAACTTTGACTTCCTCTGCATGCTGCATGCCTGTCTCTCTTGGCTGAGCCTACTTTTAACATTTCAAAGAGCTGAGCAGCTTCCAGCAGCCACCGTCTGTGAGTATTGTGGTCATCCCAAACTCATGCCAATACATTTTTGGACAGTATTTGACAGTCCTGTACTTTGTGAGTTTTTCTCATGTTAGTGTGAACTATACAAACCTGCTTATACTTAAAATTTTTTTTTTCCAGTTTGTTCAGATAAATCTCCTTGGCTCAGCAGCAAATCCATTTTCTTGCAAGGCTGTAGCTCTGTGTTTTAGCCCCTTTTATTACTTAATTTTGTCTCTGTTGGTTAGTGGGAAGCTTTGTCAGCGCTGCATTTAAGTGTGTTTGTTTAGCAAAGCTCAAGCCTGATGCATCAAGCTGGTTGAATGTCAGTTCCAAATTTGAGGGCAAAATGGTCACACACAATATTCAAACAATGTGTGATGTACATTGCAAAAAAAAAAACCAAACCAAAAAAAAGGTGGGCATGACTCCATAGAATAAAGGCTGTAAAAGGCCTCTAGAAAATAGGAGCTGCGGTTCACAATAGTTTTTATTGTAGACTACAAAAAGCATTGCTGGTTTTCTTGCTGAATTTGAAGACCATAGCTGTATGTGGAGTGTTTAATTCCCTGCTAGAAATGAGAATGCACAGCTCAAGTCTACACAAAGTACATGGTAAGATGAGGATCCAACTGAGGATTACATCTGGGATCACAATAGGTGGAAAATATCAGCCAATTGCAAACTGAAAGTAGAGGTTGGAAATATTTACTAGGTAATTAATGGAAATAACTCTTTCCCAGAGATAGCTCTTCAGGTCTTAAGGTTAAGGCACCAATGCAGTCGTTCCTGGAGCAGATCTCAAAATGGTTTCTTCCCATTGGGTGGAATCCCTAAATTTAAGCCCTGGTCCAAACCCTCCTAAAGCTATTGGAAGGCTTCCTATGGATTTCAATTTGTAGGCAATAAATATGAGCCTTTTAAAGTTTTAATAATAATCCTTCAGTCAAGGAAAAACAAAATCTCATTCCAAATATTTAGATTGCTAAAGAAAGGCATGTAGCACTATTTTAATAATACCACAGTATTTTATGGAGACACAGGTCAGCATGGAGGAAAATGTTCACGCCTATTTTCCCACAGGATGTTCAAAGAAATCCTGTGAAATTATTCTTTTCCATGAGATAAGAACAGCCAGTGTTTACATAGGCTAATAATTAAAACATCTGCTGGAGAGAAAGGAGAAAATATGATTTTTTGGGGGGGAGGTTATTTTATATTAAAAATATTTGGGTGTGAGAGTCTTTCATCTTTGAGAATTCCTTGACTGAGGGAGTATCAGTAGTCAGAGGCAGACATTTCTCTTGTGTTTGAGTATTGGGACTGTGTTGATGAAGCCAATCCTGTGACTGAAGATCTGCTTGCAAGGTGTTGTTGGACTGGGCCCAGCTGCTCTCATTACTTGACAAGTGCTCTGCTGGTTTCCAGGGATGGGCAGAAATGAGCTACATCTCCCTCTGAAATAGCAGAGGCAGCTTTCTGCCCTGTGCTGCATCTTGTGGAGACTTGTGGACGCACTGGGTGAGAGTGGTGTGATTGATGTTGCTGAAATTGGAGTTCTAAGGAACTCAATATTACACTCATTTGTATTATGTCACATTGATACGGAGAAGTGTTAAAATAAGTGACTTCTAAAGTGTTTGCTGATGGTGCTGCTGATTTAAGCGGGATTATAGTCCATTAAACACCCGATGTATGACTATCTTTGGCCATTTTACAGATACAGCCTCTGGCTTTAAATGCTTGCGACTTATACTCATTTGTTACAGTTAGCAATTTTTTTAGACTTTCAGAGAGTGGTTGTGGGAGCAGTTTTTGGTTTCTCATGGCAAATCCTCTTCTAGGATTTGTCTTCACACTCTTCACCTTGGTGTGAACAACTGACCCATGGATAGAGTCACAGGTGACAAATGACTGGGAAGTAAGGGAGTTAGCCCATAGCAAAGATAGCAAGGATAATTTCAGCCTTTCTAGTGGCAGAAAGCACAGTTGAAGCAGCATTTCTGATGTATCTATCAGACTGAAATGGAAGAAGGCGGTGCGCAGGCGGTGCGTGCGATAGGAGAGCAGCTACCATCCCTGACTCCTAGATCCCACCTAGTTAACTCCTTGCAGCAGCGCTGCCAAGCACAGAGTTAAAATCAGGCCGAGCCGGGAAGGACGGAACAGCCTGGCCCTTCAGCCCCGCGCTCTTCTCCAGCGAGGGCCGAGGCGTCCCCTCTTGTCCCCCTCTGTCCTGCTAATTCCGTGACATTTCGGGCAGTTCAAAAGTTCACGGAGAGGCTCTGGCGAGGCTACCGCGTGTGGGGCTGGAGCGGGGACCGCCGGCAGATCCAACCTCGCCGGCGGGGTTGGCCGGTGCCTTCTCCTCCTCCCTCTCTCCCTCCTCTCTCCTCGCTTGTTTCCAGGCGAGACCTTGCTCTCCGCAGGTATCGCTCTGCCTCCCCTCGGCTCCCCTTCCATCTTCCCCGGGCGCCCCTGCGGCATCTGCCGGCCGCCCAGCCGGGCAGGCTGCGCGGAGGGGCGCGGAGGGGGCGCTCAGCCCCGGCGGGCCNGGCCAAGCCGCGGTGCGGCTGCTCGCCGCCCCACAAAAGGCACCGCTGGGCTCGGGCTGCTCCGCACGCCCCGCGCTCCGGAGCGCGCACGGACGCGCACACACACGGAGGCACTCACACTCACACTCGCACGGACACACTCGCAGGCACTCGCGCACCCGGGAGCGCCGCGATGTGCGATGCGCGATGCGCGACGTGAGGCACCTCGCACGCCGCGGGGACGGGGGGAGCCGGCGGGATGCTGCCTGT